>JBBIGA010157341.1:0-38059 GCA_037576975.1 Alestes dentex | reverse complement strand
TTACTGTCTAATGTTGTGATGGAACTTTCTACTAACTCAGATTTATGTGAACATTGCAGGTTTTGAACTTCCATTTCCTATTTATGGCTTGTAGACCTTATTCACATAAGGTCATACAACTCGTTTTTTTATTTAAGAAAAAAAAATTATAGAGAGATTATTTTGACTGTAACACATACTAAGATTAAGCATTTTGTTTACCAAGGACAATGTTTTTAAACCGTTAAAATCTTCTTAAAAAGTAGCGTATAACAACATCTGTCGTGTTCCTGGTCAAAAGTGACCGGTATGATTTATTTAGAAAAGAAAAAAGACGGTTTTTTTATTACGGTTGCTAAGGTATAAAAGGTGGTTGCTATGGTGTTGGAGTGGGTTGCTAAGTAGTTTTTAGGCGGTTGCTATGGTTTAAGAGGTGGTCGCTAAGTGGTTTTTAGGCAGTTGCTGTGTGTAGGAGGTTGTGGCTAAGGAGTTTCTAGAATGATGGTTGCTATCAGATACAATGTGGTTGGCTCAGGAGTTTCTAGCTGGTTGCTGTCGGATACAATGTGGTTGCTACATAGTTTCTAGGCAGTTGCTATGGTGGATGAGGTGGTTGCTCCGGGATCTGTAAAGTTTTCTGATTCTGATTCTGATATACAAAGTGGTTGCTAGGATGTTGCTAGGTGTTTGCTGCGTTGTAGGATTTGGTTGCTAAGTAGTTTCTAGGCAGCTTCTATTTGTAGGAGGTGGTTACGAGAGTTTCTGGATTTTTGCTATGGTATACCAAGTGGTTGCTAGAGTGTTACTAGGTGCTTGCTGTGGTGTATGAGGTGGCTGCTAGGGAGTTTTCAGATGGTTGCTATGGTGTAGGAGGTTGTTGCTATGTAGTTTCCAGGTATCTGGTAGGGTCTAGGACTTGCTTGGGAGTTTCTTTGTGGTTGCAAAGGAATACAAGGTGATTGCTCAGGTGAGGGAAGCGCTTGCTATGGAGATTTTGGGTGGCAGGACAATCTCAAAATTTGTTCAGGAATTTTTATTCGAATGAATTGTCAACAGGTGTGGTTCCCCATGGAGTAAAAATTGAATTGGAGAGGTTCCTGTGGGGGAAAGGGGGACATAAGGCGTGTGTGTGTTTATATGTGTGTATGCTCAAAGGCACCAGCATAGCATTTTCTACTTTAATCAAATGCTTAATTTCTTCCATAGGTGGCGGTGCAACAGACATTTCAATATCTCAAGAACCACTTACAATTTTGAGATTTGACATGTTATCACAGTTCCATGTGGTCCGCCTAACAAAATGGCCATCAATGGCCAATCTTAATGAAAATTTGTAGGCTCATTCATAATGGCATATAGATGCTGTTCACCCATGTTCAGAGAGATAAGCAATTTCAGTGCAAGAAGCCAGTCTTTTCATGTTTTTCCAGCATGGTTTGCTCTATCTTCAAAATTCGTTTTGTCTTTAGATTCTTAGATAACATTTACAAAAGTCAAATTGTCCACTTTCACTTGTTGAATCAAATTCTTCCTCTTGCTGCTTGGACATTGTTTATTTACAGTCACTCTCATGTTCGCACATATTACGCACAGCAATATGACGTCTAGTCCTTTATTTCTTTCATTTGTACTTGGTCATCACCAATATGGATCAGTAGTTACCATTTATCTGAGCTGAAACCCTTTATTAATAACGCTTAGGAGGATAAATTACAAATTTGCAAGATTACAACTCTGCAAGATATTATGCAGTAGCATGAGGCAAATAATACCCTCGACTTACACTTTTTTCTTCTATCTCAGAGTAACCTACATGATTCTTTCAGGCTAAAAGATCCTATTTTGAGTTGGATACAGAGTTTTTCAAAACAGTGTCATATCAATGATGACTTAAACTACCAGAACATATGCTTGCATCAGGAATGAAAGCATGGGATAGGGAGAGGTCAGACTGTGTTGCCATATCAGATAAGGTCATGGGTACTTAAAAACCTCAAATTATCAGTATGTTTGGTTGAAATATTGGCCTAAGGCATATCTAACACCGAGATGTTGTATGGGAGTGTGCAAGGGTCTTTGATTTTTGGGGATTATTGGTTATTGCAGAACTGATGGGGGGCAACTACAGCTAAGAAGATAGCGGAGAGATTTTTTTAGACATTTCTTAACTGGAACTGTCAAGCAGCTAGGGTCAGTGATGCACAGCAAAACAATTTTAATGTGGACAAATTTGATATCTTAAAGGGTACCAGCAGATGAAGTGGAATGCGGCTCTGGTGGTCTCTAAAGCAAAAACACGCATGTGGGAGGAGTCTGATGAGGCCATGGAAAGTGACTTTCGATTGGCCTCAAAAAAAACCTTCAGGCGTATCAGGAATGGAAAGCAGTGCAACGATCCGACTGTTTACGGGAGGGACAGGGTGCTGTTTACCTCGAGGCCCTCTATTGAGGACCATCAGGTCGCTGTATGAACGGAGTAGGAAGTCAGACATGTTCCCAGTGCATGGAGTCCCACCAGGGCTGCTTTGTCCCCAGTCCTGTTCATAATATTTATGGACAGGATATCTAGGCGCAGCCAAGGGGTGAAAGGCATCCGGATGGGTAGTCTCAGGATCACGTCACTGCTTTTGTGGATGATGTGGTCCTGTTGGCTTCATCAGTTGCCAATCTCCAGCATTCATTGGGATGGTTTGCAACCAAGTGTGAAGTGACTGGGATGAGGATTAGCACCTAAAAGTCTGAGGCCGTGGTACTCAGCCGAAAACAAGTAGATTGCCCACTTCAGGTCAGGGGGGAGTTTCTGCCCCAATTCGAGGAGTTCAAGTATTGTAGGGTCTTGTTCTCGAGGGAGGGTAGAGGGGATCAGGAGTTGGAAAAACGGATTGGGAGGCCTCTGGAGTTCTGCGGACACTTAAGCGGTCTGTTGGGGCGAAGAGAGAGCTGAGCCAAAAGGCAAAGCACTCGATTTACTGGTCCATCTACATCCCCATCCTCACCTATGGTCACCAGCTTTGGATAGTGACCAAAAGAATGAGATTGTGATTGCAAGGAGCTGAAATGAGTTTTCTCTGCAGGGTGGCTGGGCTCTCCCTTAGAGATAGTGTGAGAAGTGCAGACATTTGGCAGGGACTATAGCGTAGAGCTGCTGCGTCTCCACGTCAAAAGGAGCTAGCTGAGGTGGTTCAGGCATTTTGTGAGGATACTCCCTGGATGCCTCCCAGGGGAGGTTTTCTGGGCATGCCCCACCAAAAGGAGGCCCTGGGGCCCAGGACACCCTGCAGGGATTACATTTCTTGGCTGGCCTGGGAATACCCTCAGTGTGCCCCCGGAAGGGCTGGTGGATTTGGCTAGAGGTATTGGCATTTCTGCTGAGGTTGCTACTCCCGCAACCCGGACTCGGATAAGCGGTAGATGATGGATGAATGGATGGATAAGGATCTTAATCCTTAAGGTTGCTACGTTAGTGCGTAGCATTATGTTGATTGGTGGAGGGCTCCAGAAAATGTATTCAGTATCTGGTTTTGTGGTGTGTAACAACAGTGTTGTAGCCAAAACTAAAAATTAAAAAGTACATTTGTGGTTCTTCATTACCAGGTGAAAGACATATTTTCAAAAACCATAGCATAGGATCAGAGATTAGTTTTACTCTAGGCAAATGGTAGTCTCATTGCTCTCATATTGGGCTCAAGTCATTCTTTCTCTCTCATTCAAAGGCTACAGCTAGCCTTTAGAGTGCTGCTTCTAACTTTCCTGGTGGTAATTTCATTCAGGGATTTCACATGCTGGCTGTTGGGATTTTAGCTGGACCCAGTACACCTGTCAGTTCTTTGTTCTGAAGTCGCCATGGCCCAGTTTCCTTTATGCAGAGAAGCGGTAAGAGATACTTCCACCAAGGTGCACTTAGTGCCACCAACCGGCTGACAGACGTGGCTCAGGAGAATATCAACCTTGTCCTGCAGAACTGGCATGTTGTATTGTGATTAGACATTCTGTCTATGGCGTGCGAGGTGAATCACTTTGGCAGGAACAACTCCTGAGCACCGTTTTTCTAGGGGATCTAACCCAGTTGTATTGGCTTTGGTTTGTGTTCATGTCTCCCATGGTGGAGAAACCTTGGACAGAGGACAGAGATTAACATCCTTGCCCACAGCAGTGGGTATGGTTCTTGGGGCTATACCACAAATAAATCAGTGCATCATCGTGAATTCATACATTATCCATATGTAAGTATTGCCCTGGCAGTCAGGAAGTATAGAACACAATGATTGTTACAAAGGTAAATGTGGTTATGTGAGTAGTGGATGACACCAGTGGTTACTGGATACTTGAAGTGTCAGGGTGTGAGAAAAGACAGGGTTCTGAGGGAGTTTATGGGAGCATCAAGTTTATATATACTACATCACTCGCTATATTTTGACTGACTGACTGGTATTCATAATTTATAGTCTGTAGTTGGCACAGGAGGCATTATCCAATTGTTAGTACCACCCTCACAGTCATTCACTACTCGCGTAAGCATAGTTACATCCTTAACTAGCATTTCATGTGAGCATCAGTTCACTAAATGTCAGGATATAAAGTTGAGATATTTCAGTACTGAGCCACCCTTCCCTAGTTTATACCCTTAGCAATTCAAGGGTTCATATGAGAACTTTGACTAGTGTCCCATTCTCAGCACAGCAGTGTTACTGGAGTTTTAAATCAACTCAGTGTCACTGCTGGTTTGAAAGTAATCCACCAACCAAAAATATCCAGCCAACAGTGTCCTAGAAACCAGAAACAGACTACTGATGACGGTCTAGAGGATGACTAATCCAAACAGCTCAGCGAAAGATGGGACAATCACCATCTTTGCATCTGTAAGATGGACCAACAAGTTAGTAAAATAAAGCACACAGTTATACTATTTACAGTGGATACTATTTAAAAACAAACAAAACTGTGTTTTGATCAACTCTTCAGCACACACAAACACACATGCAGCTTCCAGTCTCACTACTGTGCGGACAATAATCCACCATACTACTAATACATGTTCACTGGTGTCCATGTGGGGATCCTAATAATTTATAAATGGAGAAAAGGCTAACAACTACAGTTCAAATGTTTGCATCACCAGCAATTTGAAAGATTCCGATCATCCTGAAAGTGACTAATGTTCAAGAACAAGTAGGGAATGAAAAAAATAACAGATTACCTCACAAAGACAACAAAACACTGACATTTACAGTTTTTAAAACTTTTTTTAATGTTTTTAATTTTTTTATTCATTTATATTATCTACAAAGTAAAAGTTCTTTTAACTTAACAGTTTTGTAACGGTCAAGTATAATGGGGCTCAGTATCTGATTAGAGTAATAAATAATTAATCTGTCTTTTTTGCCAAATGTTTTATTCACTGAAAGTTTCCATTTTTAGTTTGGTTAGATTTTTTTTGTTTGCTTTTACCCCAAGTTCTTGAACACAGCAATAGCAGCAGCATTTAACAGTAATATTAATACTGTCAATAGATTGGAAGAATTTTTGTTAACTTAGAAGGTGCAGACAAAATGCAAGTTCCAGTTTCTTGACTTTCAGTTCCCACTCATTGCATTGCTGCTATAGCTTGAAAACAGCCCCCTTCTCGATAAAACTCCTCTTAAAAAATCTGTTCACCGTTTGCTTGTTAGCATTAATTACTGGTGGAGAGTAGCGGAAGTGCAGCATGACTGAAGTTTTAGTGGCCTTTCATGGGGTAATTAGAGAAGGAAATGGACTGGTCGGCCAGTAGGTCACAGGTAGGGCCAGAAGGGTTGAGAGAAGCAGGTGTCTGGCCAATCCTTGTCCTTTACAGCTGCTGCTGATGGTGAGGTTGTACTGAACAGAGAGGAGGAAATAAAAACCACAAATAAAAAAGAAGGAAGTGAAACATTTTCTGTAACATTTATACTACTGGCGATACCCTCTTCAAAAAGGGGCATGTTTAGGGCTGGCCAGTGAATCTGACAAAAAACTCCAATTCACATTGAAAATATTATGCTAACTAACTCTTGTGACATTGGCTTGTGCTGTCACAAGTTAATGGTCAGTTTTACTCTGGTGCTTGTTTGGTGTGTAAAAGGCTAACATCGCCACCTAGTGTACTAAAGTAGCTGTTCAAACACATTTAAAATTTCTGAAATACCTGGAGGGTGTGCCATATAGGAAAAGTGTGTGGTTGAGGAGACAGGGATAGGGTTGAGTGTGCCCTGGGCCATGGGAGGCTGGGGTCCAGCAGCTGGCTGAGTGGCCATTAGCATCACAGGAGGGTGGGAAGCAGTGCCATGGTGGGTAGGCACCATTCCTGACTGCATATGTGCCTTCAAGAGAAAAAAAGATTTTGGCAGTGAAATTGTTTAAAAAAAAAAAAAAAAAAAAACAACCCAAGAAAAGGAGGATTGGATATCATGCTATATGGACACAGCTACAACACACAAATAATAAAAGCAATCATACACTACGTCTACTTCTGAACCATTTACTCTGGCTTCTAAATGATTTGTTTGATATGACCAATTCAGTTTAATTGATGTAACCATGTATATATACACTGATCAGCCATTACATTTAAACACCTGCTTAGTCTTTAAAATTTAAATACAACAACTTGAAGAACTGATTTTTTCTTCCTGCTTAATATAGTCCACCCCTTGACAGGAACTGTTGCAATGAGATAATCAATGTTATTCACTTTACCGGTCCGTGGTTTAAATGTTGAGGCTGATCAGAATATATATAGGTGGAGGCAATTTACCCCTCTCTAAAGTCATCAGGAAAAGTAAACAAAATCAGGAAAATCTGTGGGACATACCTGTTGCACATGAGCCATATGGTTAGGGTTGTATCCATGCTGAACCTGTGAAGTGTGAATGTAAACAGCCTGCTGGGCTGAGGGGAAGCTAGCTTGTGGGGACTGGGGGTTGGGGCCAGGGGTCATGGAGGGCGGGGTGGGGGCCAGAGCAGAGTACATCTGCTGCTGGGGGGGATTCCCCAAGTGAAGGGCCTGGGCTGCAGCAGCGGCAGCTGCTGCCTGGTGCTGAGGATGCTGAACAGGGCTTGGAGCAGGGTGGCTGCCCCCATGCTGTGGCCCTTGTTGGGCCTGTCCCGTGGGTGTGGCTGAAGGCTGAGGGTGCTGTGGGTGAGGATGCAGAGTGGCACTGGGATGTGGGTATTGTTGGGGGATAGGGGCAGAAACTGAAAAGCAAAACAGAGGCAGATTAGCCAGCTACTGATGCTAGTAATAAACTGCCCATAAACACAAGTGGCATCATTAAACTGGCAGCAGATTAGCACTCTCTAGTGGTCTAGCACCCCTGAGGAATTGTCTTTTCTAAAAATAAAAAAAATAAATAAATAAACCCTGTATTAACATAAAACCACCAACATTCATTTAAATTTAAACAGCAAAGTTAGACTGGCGTTGTCCAAAATGTCAGGGTGTGCCGAAGCATCAAGACTGCCCTTCACTGGAAGTAAGGTGCCTTACTTTTGGTCCCGATACTTTTGTCCATATAGTGTATTTTAAGACAACACTCTTTATATTACTTTTAATCGTGAAAAGCTCTTAATCATTGTAGTTTGAAAATTTACAGTTTCAAAGTAGCTGCTCCAGCACTATTTATTTTCTCTGTGTAGATTCATGGTCAGATTGAGTTATTCCCCATTCACAAATGATAATCCGATTGGTAATATGATGCCATCTGCTCAACACTATTGTTAATGATTATGAATTGATTGCAATCTTTCTGCCTTGCTTAGCCTGATGAACTGACACTGTGTACAGTTTAAAAATATTAGATGAACAGATGGAAAATGAGTTTTGTTTCAATAAAAGCCTTTTTTTTTTTTTTACATGTATTGATCAGAGATCATAAATAACCAACCATGATGCTTCATTTGCATCGTCAACTCAGAAAAGGAGAAGGAACAGGTGAGGAAGATACAGGCATGATTAGGTTGTTGTGGGACAGGGTTGGATGGCTTGGGTTCTTACCATACATAGTGTGCGCCTGCTCACCATACTGGGTGGTGGAAGATGAGACTAGGCTGGGCTGCCCATGGGTAGGTGGGGTGATCATCCTTGCACTGCCTTGCATCACTGGACTGAACACATGCTGGGCCTGGACAGATAAACAGATTTATATCGAGTTATAGGATGAAATGTTATACATCTTGATCTAAAAAATAGTCAGTGATTGTTTTTATGAGGATAGCTCATATCAAGTTTTTAACACCAAATACAAAAGCTTGTGTTAAGTTTTGCATCTTCACTGATTTTTAACCAATGTAAACAAATTAGCTTTCAGGAAAGTTATATGTAATTACTCAGCAAAATGGATCTGTGTCTGTGTATGTACATTTTAGGCTATATTACACTATATTGCACTGCGTGTATATACCTGGGACTGATAGTGGGGCATTTGTTGCACCAGGGGTTGGCTGGTGAACTGTTGGGGACTACAGGTGAAGTACTGGGTGGAGTAAGCTGGGTTTGGTGCCACAATAGGTGCAGCTGTTGCAGGGTGTATCATTGTAGACGTGCCTGGTGGATGGTGCTGGTCAGGTCTTTGTTGTGGCATGCTGGGTACTTGGAAAGAGTATTGAAAGGAGCTGATTTTTTAAAAATATATGTCAACTATTCAAACTGAAGCCATGTTACTTTGTTTTAATACAAATTTTATTTTAAACATTTCAATAATTTTTAAGGAACACCTCTGTAAAAGCACAATTCTTAAAAACAGCTGCAGTACTCTCACCTTTACCTGGTCTGTAGGGCTTGGACTGGCTGACAGTCATATGAGGAACTGGAACATGATACACTGCAGGGGGCTGAGGAATGAGGAACACAAGTTAGAATAGCTCTAACTTCAACATACCTCTTTGTACAGTACCTACATGGCTGTGTGATGGATTCATCTCAAGGTCATCTTCAAATCCTTCAGTCTCCAACCTTTTAAAGCACCTATGGCATCTAACGGATGTATACACTGTCCAGTTTTATGTCATTGCTTTTGTCTTTTTTCTGGTCCGACGAGAGGCTCAACTAGTATGCTGTCCATTTGATTCAACACTCCTACTACTTTGAAAGAAACCTCAAAAGAAAAAATGTGCAAAGTGAACAGAGTAGGCAAAAGGTGTTTTTCATTTTTGTCATTTCTCTAGCCTGACCTTCATGGCCTTGGATAGTCTTATAGGCCTGACATAAATGTTAAAAGACTACAGAATAAAGGAATTTGCAGGTGGGTTTTAGATGTAAAACAGATTTTGTATTTTTGTTACAAGATCTTGTCTTGCGAGACAAGTCGTGGCATGTTGTAGTCAGGCTGTAACAGCATAGTTCTGTCATTTCATCCTTTGCAGCGTTCTTACTGGTTTCTACTGGTAGCAACTGGTACTGCAGGACTACTATGTTATTACATTAACATACTATAACACTGAGATGGTAACACTGACTGGATTTTAATATCAGTGCTGCAGTTCTCATGACAGATTTGTTTCCTGCCATGCACAGTTTGGGACTTGGCATTTGTGACAGTCAAGACTGAGATTATGATTTCCACTTTAGAAAAAAGACAGTCCATTACTAATTTACAACTCAGCATGGGTTAACTGGGGTTTTATGTCCTATTAAAACTTATGACTGAAGATTTTAAAAAAAGGGAAAGAAAAAGGCTTGTTTATAATTATAATTAAAATAAAGAAAAGGGAGTGCCCATTTACAAATAATAACCTAAGCTAAAGAACACATTAGCTTTAGCTAAGCTAAAGATGTATTAGTAATGTATTAGTCACATTTCAGTATGTACAAAAGAAACAATATAAAAGGTGAGTAATTCAACTACAGAATGAAATGGAGAAGCCAACATCTGCTGGGCACTTAAGCAGGCAAATAACTATAATATGATCAAACGGAAAAAGAAGAAAGTTTAGAATTGCACAAACCTTCCAGATAATGCTTTTCTAATGGAGAGAGAGGAAAGAAGGAAAAGAAAAAAGAACCAGTCTTTAGTTTGATCATTGTATGTTGGTTATCTAATACTAAACCACTCGCATCATAGTTGCATTACTAGGCTTTCACTTGACAGGAAACCTAATAAAAATGATGAATGTCCTGATACAACAAACTTACTCAAAGAAATAGCATTCAACCCCATCAACTCCTGAGTGAGGATATCAAAAGTATATTTGTACTTCAAACACCAGTACAGAGACATAAATGTCACCCTGATCATCAACTTTTATCAGATTCATCAATATAAAAAACTGAAAAGTGTTAATGACATAAACCTCTCTATACCATGCAATTCAAGCACTGCCTATATGAGTGTCTGGTTTAAAACTAGTACTGATCTCACCCAGCCTCAATTTTGTATTCTTTGTCATGCACTGGGAGTACATGCGATTCATTTCAGCTATGCAATACATAAAGACTGGTCTCAAGAAGCATGAAAGACACGGATGCTACACTACAAAATGGTGAATGACTGAAAACAAATGATTGAGTTACACTCTGCGCTGGAGATCAGGACGCAAATGAGAACACTATATGTAACTGTTTTACACTGAGAAAAGTATAATAGCATAATGTTAATAGGAACTGAGATGACTGGCATACAAAAAGTAATGTAAAGAAAAAAAAGGGCACAGAAAGCATCAAAAGTAAAAATGGAATTATGACAACGGCTCACCTGTACTCCAGGACTGACTGGGGTCAGTGGGTACATCTGTGGGAAGCACATAGGCTGGCCGTACATAGCAGGGGACTGTTGCATGACGATGGAAGGGCTAGGCTGACCCTGAGGCCGTGGGAGAGTGGGAGTTGTAGCTGGTTTGGGCTGGTTAAGAAAAAGAGCAAAAGAATGTTGTATTTCATCACTCTTGGGGCTTCTTTCTGTCATTCATGTTTTAATTTCATGATAACTGATGAAATGTAACATTGGTCTTTGAAAATGTTTATTAAACAATATTAAAATTAAATTATTTGCACAACCGTAAGTTTCTATTACTTTATATACTTACTGGAGAGCAAAAAGCTCTGGGGTTGAACTCCTTGGCATTTGGATTGAGGGTTGATTTTCTAACACTCCTGTGTTTAAAAAAAAAATCCCATTCTAGATTTATTATATAGGGTCAAAAGCATGGTCAAATGTCCCATACAAAACTATTTAAAACTCTATTTACAAAACACTGTGTGCCCTATAGTCTTGAAGATCTTGAGGGCAGACTTTGGATGCATTGTGAGTTGCAAGTGAGGCTTCAAGACAACTCCACAATAAGTTAAATAAATGGATGTAAAACATGAATACAACTTCAGCCAACAACTATTGAGGGTCAAGCTACCAAAATGGCAGAATTGCACACTGATGTGTACTTTTTGCCTTTCTTACTGGCTGTAAACACCTGTATTCATAAGACCCCACTGGTGTGGGTTTACTTGTCCAAACTTTAGCCTGCTCAACTAATGGGTGTGTGGGAGTGGGATTCAAATGATTTCATTCGTTTATAAAATGACTGTTTCTTGCGGTTACAGAACTATCATTTCATCACAGTAAAATAATAATGCAAAATCAAACAATTCAGAGAAAGAAATAAAAAATGAATTGCATATGGCCCCAAAAATGCTAACACAAAGAGAAAAAGGTACAAAAAGGTACCTTTTTACAGAAAAAGGTAATACAGCAACCATTTTTCCTATGACTTCCACATAATTTTAGTCATTGTCACTTCTTCATTGTCAAGGAAACTCTCCAATCACATGACAGCACTAACTTCCTTACAAAAGACCTATGCACCTTTGTCCTTAAAATGCATAGCAGATGCCCAAGCCAGATAGATCATTCATATTAACATGGGATAGAGCAACCAGTACTACTGTTCATATCAAAGTAGACAACAGTCAACTAGACTACTGGTCACATGTGTGTAATAGCAGTATTAAGAACCAAGTTCCTTGCAATGTAAAAATAGAATCTTAGCTGAACAAGCTACTAAGAGCCCCCAGCAACAGACTTCAAACAAAATGCAATCCTTCAAACTGGCCCTGCTGAGACATGTTCCACATGTTCTCTAGCAGCAGAAAGGCAGTGACTTTTATAACTCATTACTCACTCCAGAACAGGGTCTTTCTTCTCCTCTTTTTCATCCTTGTCTGCTTTTGCAGTAGCAGTGACAACAGGCAAAGAAGTCTGGACACCCTGAGATGTCACAACCGGACCTCGTTTTTGCTCAGACACAGTGCTAAGAGCTGAAGAAGAGGGAGATGGAGATGGGGTGCTAGGATTGCTCCCAGCAGGAGGGATGACCACTGTAGTTGATCCTTCTTCGCCCCCAGAAGAATCTGAGCAAACTTTGGGTACTGTTGAGTCAGTCATGCTCTTGTCACTGGGTTGCTCCTTTGGTTTCTCGCCAGGGTCCCGGGGAGGCTTGGTCACCATGGTCTCAAAAACCATGTCTGAATTCGAGTTAGACTGCAACTAAGGAGATGTACAGTTAAAATACTAACTTAAAGTATTAATTAAGAAACAAAACACAGGTTATAAAGATGTGAAAAAGAGACTTACCCTAAAATCTACACTAAATTTTTTTAAATTATCTATCTGTTTTCTGTGGTCAGGAGCCAAGCTGAGATGTCCTACAAAGAAAAAATCAAGGTCATTAGAAAACACCCATTCCAAAACCACTGTTCATGTTTATTTGGATTGTGGGCATTCTGAGGAACAACAATCCTTCTCTTCAGTTGGGTCTGAATGCTTGTCCTTATGTAGTATATGTAACCAGTTGATCTGTGTTGTGTGATCTTCCTACTAAACACTCCTACTAGACTACTTCCTACTAGACACTATCTGGATTGCTTTCATAAGGTGCTGATAAGGGAAAAGAAATAAAAGAAATCCTCCACATTAACCCTCAGCGAACAAAGTGCCAGCGTGTCAGAAGTGCAACACTGCTAAAACATTGTCTTATACAAATGGACGTCTTTATTCAATTTAAAAAAGTAAAAATATTTATGTACAAAATTTGCTTTCTTTGGAGTAATAAAAAAAAAATCAAAATGAATATTTTGATCCAAATTCTCTAGAAGTATGTGAACTGGTACATTTCTTTTGAAGTTTAAAGTAGTTTTTTCGTTTCTTCATACTGATCTCTAAGTTTTCCTTCATTCCCCCAAGTATTTGTAACACTGTGGCATGAGATTATAAAGTCTATATAATAACCCTATTTGACTTCTTTTAGTATCCAGTCCACCATATCTAGTGGATAATATTTTACAAATAGGTTAAAATAATGACTTATTGTAGACACTTTGGTTTTCCATATCAAATCTCTATCACAGTATCTTTTATCGAGTAAAAGTTTTTGAGTACAACATGTTAAGTTCCAAATGTTAGGACTTTATCTTTGGGTTCTGAATATTGTCTACACATGTTCTTGGATTCTTACAGCCCAGAACTGCCTGAATATCATTCCACCTAGCATGGCAACCCTGACTGCACAGATTCATCAATGGCTCGATTTGCGCTAAGTAAAAATGGTCTATATTCTGAACCTGGAAAAAATGTTCTCATTCTGCAAATTGTTTTGCATGGTTTTCAACAGGGAAGGCATGAAACAGAAAGACCTGGGAAAATGTTATATTTGTATTGATTTAATTTTCCGAGTAAGACTCATGAAAGGGTTAGAGCTCCACCTCTAAATATCTGATTTTATTTTGCCCATTAATGGATAATCTTTGCCAATTTGGAAACATCCTTGGGTTATATTGTTCTAAAATCTTAAATAGCTAGGAAAATGAAGTTAAAGGTTCGCTTAAATATAGCAAAATGAAGCTAAAGGAAAAAGAAGCTAAAGTTTCACTTAAAATATCATCTGTATATAGGGCTATCTTATTTTGCACTTGATTTATGGTGCCATCTGTGTGATCTACTGAGCAAGGGGTTCTATATAAAGTGCACAGAGCAATGGAGGAAAAACAACAGCCTTGTCTTTTGCCTCACTCTAATTTAATAGCATCTGGGCAGTTTGGTTTCTGTATAGTCTATTAATTCCTGCAATAAAATCTCTGTGAACCTCTTAAAAACCTTACATAGAAACATCGCGCTCATGGCATCAAAAGTATCTTTCTGTATCCAGCCTGACCAGTAATGCTTGTTATTTTCTAGAATATAACTTTACATCATAAATATATGTAAAGAGCACTTCTTTCTTCCGTGGTTGTCACTGCCAGTAGTATCTTAGCAATTTATATTTACTCATTGATCATTGACTAAGGTTTGTATCTAACTGCTAAAAAAAAAAAAAAAAAAAAGATTTAAATTTAAATTTATTTTCTGCTCTTGATCATTTTGGTTTTTGACAAAATTTTATTTTGTGGATCAAATTACTGTACACACATCCACCTGCTTTAATCCATACTAATGCTCAGCAATACAGACCATTTAATCTACACTGTGGAACCCCCCAGGGGTGCCCATTAAGCCCTATGCTTTCCAATTTGGCCATTGAACCACTTGCTACAGCTTTTCGAAGCTTTAAGGACACATCTGGTATCTGGAGGACCAACACAGAGCACAAACTTTTACTATATGCTGATGACCTGTTGCTCTTTGTTTCTAATCCTAACACTTCATTGCCTTCTGCCCTTTCATTGCTCAATCAGTTTGGTCAGTTTTCAGGTTATACAAACCCGATTCCAAAAAAGTTGGGACACTGTACAAATTGTGAATAAAAACAGAATGCAATGATGTGGAAGTTTCAAATTTCAATATTTTATTCAGAATCCAACATAGATGACATTTAAACTGAGAAAAGGTATCATTTTAAGGGAAAAATAAGTTGATTTTAGATTTCATGGCATCAACACATCTCAAAAAAAGTTGGGACAAGGCCATGTTTACCACAGTGTGGAATCCCCTCTTCTTTTTATAACAGTCTGCAAACGTCTGGGGACTGAGGAGACAAGTTGCTCAAGTTTAGGAATAGGAATGTTGTCCCATTCTTTTCTAATACAGGCTTCTAGTTGTTCAACTGTCTTAGGTCTTCTTTGTCGCATCTTCCTCTTTATGATGCGCCAAATGTTTTCTATGGGTGAAAGATCTGGACTGCAGGCTGGCCATTTCAGTACCCGGATCCTTCTCCTACGCAGCCATGATGTAGGTGGCATTGTCATGTTGGAAAATGCAAGGTCTTCCCTGAAAGAGACGACATCTGGATGGGAGCATATGTTGTTCTAGAACTTAGATATACCTTTCAGCATTGATGGTGCCATTGATGGTGAAGCTGCCCATGCCACACGCACTCATGCAACCCCATACCATCAGAGATGCAGGCTTCTGAACTGAGCGCTGATAACAACTTGGGTTGTCCCTGTCCTCTTTAGTCCGGATGACATGGCGTCCCAATTTCCCAAAAAGAACTTCAAATTTTGATGCGTCTGACCACAGAACAGTTGAACACTTTGCCACAATCCATTTTAAATGAGCCTGCACTTCTGGATCATGTTTAGATATGGTTTCTTTTTTGACCTATAGAGTTTTAGCCGGCACCGGCGAACGGCACGGTGGATTGTGTTCACCAACAATGTTTTCTGGAAGTATTCCCAGTGAGCCCATGTTGTGATTTCCATTACAGTAGCATTCCTGTGTGTGATGCAGTGCCGTCTAAGGGCCCGAAGATCACGGGCATCCAGTATGGTCTTCCGGCCTTGACCCTTATGCACAGAGATTGTTCTAGATTCTCTGAATCTTTGGATGATATTATGCACTGTAGACGATGATAACTTCAAACTCTTTGCAATTTTTCTCTGAGAAACTCCTTTCTGATATTGCGCCAATATTTTTCACCGCAGCATTGGGGGAGTTGGTGATCCTCTGCCCATCTTGACTTCTGAGAGACACTGCCACTCTGAGAGGCTTTTTATACCCAATCATGTTGCCAATTGACCTAATGAGTTGCAAATTGGTCCTCCAGCTGATTTTTATATGTACATTTAACTTTTCTGGCCTCTTATTGCTACCTGTCCCGACTGTTTTTGGAATGTGTAACTCTCATGAAATCCAAAATGAGCCAATATTTGGCATGACATTTCAAAATGTCTCACTTTCAACATTTGATATGTTATCTATATTCTATTCTGAATAAAATATTGAAATTTGAAACTTCCACTTCATTGCATTCTGTTTTTATTCACAATTTGTACAGTGTCCCAACTTTTTTGGAATCGGGTTTATAAATCAAATCTCAATAAAAGTGAGCTTTTCCCTGTTAACGCAGAAAACCGTGCTTTAGACCTTACCAATATGCTTTTCAAAATTGAGAAAAATACGTTTTCCTATTTGGGTATTTCAATTACAAGAAAATTCAAAGACTTAAAGAGAATTTTTTGGCTTTGCTACATGGAACTAAACAAACACTATCCCAGTGGCCACCCCTGTCCATGTCTCTTGTTGGACGTATTAACTCATTTAAGATGACCATTCAACCTAAATTTGTGTACCTTTTTCAGGCTTTACCCATTTTTATTCCCAGATCTCTTTTCAACCAACTTGAATCAATTATCTCTCTTTATATTTGGTAAAATAAACACCCTTGTCTTAATAAGGCTGACCTATAAAAAACAAAAGTTTTTTCTTCAAAGTTTTTATTATTGGGCCGCAAACCTTAGCTGTCTTTCATTCTGGTCATTTTTTTTTTTTTACAGTCAGCCTCATTGCCCTGACTGGGTACTAATGGATGTTAAATAGTCTGTTCTTGCATTGCTTGGTTCCTCACTTCCCCTTCCTTCACTAAAATCTATCACAAACCCAGTGTTTAAGCACTTCTTAAGCGTCTTTCCCTTCCTTCTCCCTTTGTGTCAAATTATTTGTTTAAACCATCTATTTTCAAGATTGGCAAAGAAAAGGTATTACACACATTAAAGATTTGTTGATAGATAATAAATTTTCATCATTTAAGCAGTTAAGTAAAAAATGTAATTTTTCCACATCCATTTTTTTCAAGTATTTACAAGCAAGTCACTACATTCTCTCTAAGTTGCCCACCTTGTCCATATCAACAGGTACAACAATTGACACAGTCCTCTTCTTAGACCCATCTCATAAAAGACTTGTTTCTGTTCTCTATGGTATAGTGATGGGTTTGAGATCTGCACCCATGGACAGGTTTAGGGTATTATGGGATAAAGATTTAGGTCTTACCAGATGATACTCTATACTTAAACTGATCAATTCAACCTCTCTATGCGCTCGCCACTGTCTAATTCAGTTCAAAGTCGTACACATGGCTCATGTTTCAAAAACTAAATTATCTGGTATGTACCCTGAGGTCAGCCCCTATTGTGACAAAGGTAAAATTAATGAAGCCTCACTCACTCATATGTACTGGTTATGCCCTAGCCTCCGTAAGTTTTGGACAGAGGTTTTTCCACACCTATGTATATGTATTTTTGTGGATTGTTTTTTTTTTCTTCTTTTTTGGTATTTATAGCACTAACAAATGATGTTAGGGAATACTTAATGCTTCCCTTCAACGTGCCCTTTTAATCTTTTGTATGCCATGTTCAACAAAAAGAAAACTTCAATAAAAAAAGATTTTGATTAAAAAATAAGGAAACAATTTTTTGGAATTAGTTTCTCCTCCATCATGTTAAATGGTTAACTTAGCCAGTGAGTTTTGTGCTGAACAGAGATTTCTCACAGATTCTCTTGTTCTGTTTGTCTCTGTGCACACGCACCAACCCTTATGCCCCGTTTTTGTCCGTGCACCGAAGAAAATGTGAAAAAATGTGTTGATTTGAGCCTTTAATCAACTAATAGTCAGAAAATGATTGAGACGTCAGCATATCACAAGCGCACCACTGCTCAAACACTGTTGTACACAAAAGGACACCCTTATTTGGAGCTTCTGTGTGTTTGGGTCGACTGTGGAGGAACATCACAGGAAACTTTGTTTCAATCATCTGTTGTGTAAAACCAGAGATCTCAAAATGTTCTTTTACTTCTCTAATTCTGACAATCATAACTGTCTTTTTTAATGCACAAAAATATATTATTTTTCCCTTAATTACAGTTTTCATCCCATACCATTTATAAGTCAACCTCCCCATTATCATCATGGGTGGGAAAAATGAGTATGAGTATAAACTAGTCGGACAAAGATTTATCACTCCCAGTTCTGACATTTTAATCTTGTCTATAGAAGTTTGAATATATTAAGGCGTATATTCAGACGTGGCCTCCACGTTAAGGCGTATATTAAGGTGTGCCCTCCACATATTAAAATGTTTGAAGATTCCTTATATGAATCAAACATCAAATGAGATGCCACTAACCTAGGTGCCATATACATTTAACAGTTTTATTTTGATTATCTTTTTATCTAGTTTATTTTTTATTGTCTTCCACGTTTCCTGAAAACTAATAAGTATCTTTCCTTTATTTCCAAATCTAGTTCAAATGGAACTCTAGTAGAAAACAGAATGGTCACTGTTCTCCCATGGTCTGATTTGTAGTATAAATAGAATATTTTAGAGAATCCCTGTTCCTTTCTAGTTTAAAGGTATTTCTTATAGTAATACAATTCGTGCATTCTCCTTTTTTATTTTACTCAAAATGTACTGCTTTTAATCAGATTTAGGACCCCATTTCAATAATGACAGACAATTAAAAGATTACAGCCATAATCTCTTACTGATGCATCTCCTACTAAAATTCTCCCAGCATAATGACTGAAGTCCCAGAGTTTGTTTAGTATACTTCATAAGCCTGCTGCACTGTCTTCTTCCTCCTGCCTTTCATCATGAGACAGCAAGCTTCTTTGCAAGCTGACTAGCATTGTTCTGTGCTGTCCATCAATATTTTTGTTTGTAGACAGTTCTTCTACTTCATTCCATCATGTACATAAACGCTCCCTTTGATAATATATGAAATAATAATATATGACACTGTGTGCTGTGGTGTTCACGTATGACAGAATGGTCACTTTCACTTTCAAATATTTTTAGGGTTATTTTAATAAACCGTCAGGGAGCACAAAAGTCAATCTACCATCTGTGATATGACCCAGCAAAATATTTTTATTTGCATAAAGGGACTGGACATGCTACTTCTCCCAAAACTTTGGGGAAAAAAGTAATACAGTGATATAGTCACTGTCCAAAAAGTGAAAAATACTGTGATAATTCCTCAACCAAGCTTTGGTAGACTTGGAAGTATGCATGGGATCATTGTCTTGCGGGTAAGTCCAACGGTCAAGATTCAATTTCTGAAAAGAAGGAATCACATCCCTCTTTAAAATGACTTGGTATTTCTGGGAATCTATGATGCCAGTTACAGGGTTAAGACTGCTAGTTCCTGCAGCAGAAAAACATTCCCATATTAATGACCCATCTGTGGGAATGGTATTATTTTGACCATAAACCTTTCCCTTCTCACGCCAGATATACTGCTGGTCCATGTGTCCAAAATGTTCCAATATACTTTTATCAGTCCATAAAACTGTTTCCCAAAACACTGCAGGCCTATCCAAATTTCTCTTGGCATATTATAGGGGTCAAGAGTGGCGTGCATCTTGGAGTGCAACCTTGTTTATTCAGTGACTTATAGTTGCCACTGAAGCACTTTTCCCAGTCTTCATCAGGTCATCCTGTAGGTGGTTTACAGTAACACGGGGTTTCTTAGTTGACCTGACTAAGTTGCTAAGGGCTCTTGATGAAATTTTGGGCATTCTCCTACAGCTAGACAAGTCTGCCATACGTTTTCAACTTTATTATAATGTACCCAATGGTGCCTCTTAGAATATTACATTTTTAGGAGATCTTCTACCTGATGCCTTTTAAGTGAAATGAATTTTTCTCTCAGCTATTGTGAAAGCGCCATAGTCTTACCATGATTGCAACTTACCTTCATAGGTGAAGTTTATATATGTATCACAGCAGAAGCCCATTAAGGATTATTATAGAATTCCCTAAGGGTTAAGTATATGGTTTAGCTCCTCTAGGCTATAAAAACTAATAGGAATGAATAACTGTGACATGGCTATTTTAATACATTTTCCTGTTTATCACACATACTACATCATACATTTTCTTTGTTGATATTATATATAACTCAAATGATAAATAAGTCACTCAGAGCAAAATCTAGATTGTCGGAAAAAAACTTTCATAGGTAATTCCTTACAATCTTTGGGGTGTTGAATATTTCTGACTGCAATTTTATAGGGCCACAACATTTCATGAGGGGTTGTAATGATAAAAAAAAAAAAAAAAAGAAGAACAGTACACACCTTTACTGGCTGGCCTACTAATGCCAGGGGAAGATTCCATATGCTTCACATTCTCCTTGTTAGAAGAGGGTGAATTCTGTCTTGTCTCCTGCATTCTGGACTCCTTTGCTGAATTTATGCATAAGTAATATCATGATTTCAGATATCATGATGGCACCCCTGAAAACATATCCTGAGGCATTGTTAAGAGATGCCCTTACCTTCTTCTAAAGGTGCTGCAGCTAGGTTAGGCACAGGGCTTGCTGTAGTTGGTGATGTTGCGGGTACAGGTGTGGTCGAGCAGTCAACTGGCACTGTGCCAGTCTGTGGGGAAGACATGGAAGAGGGTCCAGGAAGTGCTCCTCCCATACTGTTCTGTCTAGGAGAACGTGGTCTGTGTGCTATAAATAGAGACAGTAAAAAATATCATTTTCATTCAATAATCCTGACAATGATCACAATCAAGCTTAATCAGGGGTTTAAAAATCTTAAACAAAATGACTTAAAGTAAGCCTTTAAAGTAGGTTTATATGTTAAGATAAAGTGTTTTTAGCAACATGTGACAGCTATTGTCTAAGCACAGACAGTATTCCCTGACTTTTTTTTTAACCACGCTTTTTACATTTACATATCAGCTTATTGATAGCATGAGTGTAGCATTTTTTCATAGCTCACCTCCACTGACCACAGAGGACCAGGTGCCCCCAGAGGGACTGCTACGTGCAGGAGAAGGTGCTGAGACCTCCCCAGATGCACCCTGGGCCATAAAGTCTGGTCCAGGAGGTACACCGCCTCGACAGGAGGCCACTCTGTGAGTCCTAGGAGTTCGCTGTGACTTTGGAGACATCCTTGGAGGACCTGTGACAAAAGGAATGAAGAATTCTTTTGGTTGGGGGTGGGGGAGGTTTTACTGAAAAAGCACTTACACACCAGTGTGTAAACATGTGTCAAAAACCAGTGTAGTTCTTTATGCGTGCAGGTGAACAGGAACTCAAAATGCAGTCTATGTATAAGCCTGAATAAACAGGTAGTGGTCTTGATTTCTCCAAGCTCTCTACATTGTATAAATAATCTGAAAAAAGACAAATAATCTGAAACAACAAATTAATACAATTACTTAATAAAAACAAAGTTGTTTAATCTAAAGCTCAAAACCAATTCCACTTAAAATTACTTTCTGCAACTATCACATAAGCAATATTCATTAAAACATTCTACATTTATCAGGCTTTGGAGATTTTCTGTCTCAGAAAAACATCCTGAAATTCCCAAGGTTTTAGTTTTGTTCTGCTCCATGGATTTAGTTCAGCATAGACTATGAGTGAAGAAAACTGTGGCAACAATGTGCAAGCACCTAGATAAAGCTCTTAAGCTGCATTCACACTGTAGCAGCAAGATGATTTTGTGCACATCTCAGCCATTCACTTTAATGTATCAGTGTTTGCTGTTTAGCATTGAGCAGCCAGCAGCACACTGGCCCTGCACCACACTGACAGTCAAACTTGCACCCAATAACAGCTACGTGTTGGCCTCCAGTCACTGTAGAATATCAAAAACATCTAGTCTGCATTTCAGGTTTCAATTAATCAAAATATTCAGTCAAATCCAAGTTCCTCATATATGAGCCACATTCATATGTGGTCATAAATTGGATTTATATCCAGGTGATTTGATCTTAATGAGAACTCTCAGATAGAAGTCAATTACTCACACCCTGTTAGAAAATCTTCAAACTGAGCAAACTGAGTAAAAAAGGTAGAACTGAGCAATGAGGACACGAGAAGACAAGAAAAATGCTTTCTTCTTTGTAAGTAGAAGCTTTATGCTTTCTTATCTAAACTGTATTACATAAGCATCAGCAGCCATCAATACAGTATCACTTTCAAATGAACTGCCCATGCGGGTCCTCAAGAATGTGATACTGAGGACATTAGTTAACCATTATGCATGGAGGAAAACAAAGTGAACCCACTTGAGATCCAGGAGCAATTTTAATACCAGCTTGACATTGATTAACAATGTCAGAGAACCTAAATGCCCGAAAATGAATTAAAGACGATGCAATTCAGCTTCAAACATGAAGAGTGCGAGTAACTTCTGAACAAATGATGAGCAGAGTGAGACATTATGAGCACCCAAACACAAAAACCCACACCTGTTAGTTGGTGTCAACTTTCTTTACAGAAAGTGAAACTAAGTAGTGCATCCACATGCCAAAACCAAAACATGGCTGCTCACTCCAGCTTTTTCTGGTACCTTCCAAAGACAGGCGTTTGGGCACAGTGGAGTGAGTTGCAGCAGAACCATGACCAGAGGGGTGAGAAGGGGGCCGTGAGGGCCTGGATGGGGGTCTGGAGGGTGGCCTGGTAGGAGTGGCTGCCCGGGTTGGGAGAGAGGTGGGGCCTAACTGATATCGGGAAGGAGGACGAGAGGAGGGAGATGGACAGCGAGAGGGCCAGGGGTGGACACCTGACAGGAATTGAATGTAAAAGAAAAATGACAGAAAGCGAGCTGTGCTATAATATTATGTAGATCTGTACCTCACTTTGATATCATCAGCAAAAGGTTGAACCTCAAATAACTGCTGCTTCAGTACATAAGTTGATGGTGTCTTCCTTTTGCTTACTAGAGGGACAGAAATGATGTTTTGCCCTTCACTTACAACACAACTTAATAAAGAACAAATACCAAATAACTAGAGAACAAAACAAAATCAGGACTGTTAATGAATTAGCTATTTTCATTGCTGGTTTGGTCATCATAAAATGAGAATTGCTATTCGTTGATTCAAACTGTGTAATAAATTACATTGACCAGCCACAACATCAAAACATCAACATAAACACCTATAGTAGGCACCATCAGAACTGGACCATGAAGAAATGGAAAAAGGTGGTCTGGTCTGAAAAATTATGTGAATGGCCAGGTGTATACGAGCTGCTAACTCGAGGAAGTGCACCACAATGCACTAAAAAACAGAAGGCAAACCTGCACAGAAAGTGTAATACTTTGTTCCATTTTCTGGGAAAACATCCTGGCATTCACGTGCATTTGCTTGCATTAGGGGGACACAATATTAGGCAGATGGTTTGAATGTTGTGACTGATTGGTGTACATTACACTGTGATACATTTTTGGCTTGACCTTCAAAGGCATAAAACTAAAATCTGACCAAACAAACTGAAAGGATGAATTAATCGGAGACAGTCTAAAATACTCAGACACAAGACAAATGACATAGGAATAGATAGCCAAATAGGTATTTGTTGTCCTTGAAGTCAGGAATGTACAGAAGTACAAAATGGAAGTCCATAGTGAAAGCAATTAGATTATTCGGCCAAAGTCAGACAAATCCTTAAAAATAAGCTGCAAAAGTTTATGAATAGATGAGACTAATCTTTAATAAATAATTCTGCAGCAATACATGAACCACTAATGCATAAACAAATATACTGTATCTGGCTTATGGAAAGGAACAAAACATGAATCCCCAAGCAAAAGCCTTAGGAAAGGTTAATGGAAGTCTAAGGAAAGCATCTGAATGATTACTAAAGCAGAGTGGAATTCTGAAGGTCTCTGGTAACCTCCCTATTTCAAGAGTATAGAGGCAGATAATTTTGTAAAGCGGTCATTCAAAGTCAAATTGAGGCTACAGAGTAGAGCATATAAGCAACCTCAGGCTGACGATCCATAATTCTCCCTCCCTGTCCAAGACTAAAGACGTCCACGTATTTAATTATATCCATGTTCAAATAAAAAAAATGTACAAATGTAAATGAATGTATAACTCATAATAACTACAGCAATAAGAACTACCTCCATTGACAACACGTTGATCCACACAAGGTAATGTGCTGTGGTCATGAGGCCCAGTTCTAGGCGTGGGTGGGCCAGGGCTACACTGCACCAGTCTGGGAGAGTTCTGCCGCCCTGTTCCCCATGAAATTGCTGTTTCTCTGTTCCTCTGACCTGGAGGAACGTATTTGTTCTCCCTGTTAAAGACACAATTATAAATGAGCATTAAGCCAAGATGCTATGCATTACATTGTACCTGGGCTAAACTGAGTTTTATGAGCAACGCAAATAGGAAGTAGCAACACAAAATGATGCAAAATCAATCCATGTAGTTTGTAAACAGTAGGCAACATAACGATTAAAGGTGATTAGGACAGCAAAGTCCATGATTAGGATGATCGTTGACATTAGTCTGGACATTTCTTTTGATGACACATGATTCGATGCAGCATACATGATTCAATGCACTTTTTCCTGCCATGTGTTTAAGTTTATTTACTTACTTTTTTATCTACTATATTAATACAAATTGCAGGTGATGTGTGGACATATGTGCATGTATCAAGCTATTTCAGTGTCATGTCCTAGGCAGCTCGGACGTGCCTCCAATAGAGCCAGTCGCCCACATACTAGGTGGTACAGCCCTGGACAGGTAGGGGTTAAGGTATGTACATGTGTATGTGTGGTGGTTGGGAGCCTGGCGACTCAGGTGCAAGGGATGAGCTTCGTTTAGCCCTTCACCGAGGTAGCCAGGCAACCAAGCACAAGTCCCCCTGTTGCAGCTGATAGCCCTAACTGAAGGTTAATCCTAGGTGTTGTGTGATTGGTTGGGTGCGTGTGTGTATGATTAAAACCCGGCCGGTCCAGAGAGGCAATGCTGGATCACCTGTAGGGGATACACCATGACACACAGCAAACAGAACTACAATATTCTATTTTATATAGAAACAAAATGTCAGGATGCATACCAACAACTCTGTCCAAATGCACTTACAAAATAAAGTTGAATATTTAATATTCTAAGAATTTACTGTTGTTTTGTGGGATTACAAGCAAATTCAATATTCAGGAATTCCTTACATGATGTTACTTATGGCCAACTTGAACTTACATTTTAGCTACCATATAAGAGTGTGTGTAAAAGATATTACATGTCACCGGAAGTGTTGGCACGTAACTTGATGCTTCACCTGCTGAGGGTGTGCGAATCCCTCATCACAGCTGTGTATTTCTCCTCCTCTGAGCGGTCATCGTTCTCCAGGGCCACTCGGGCCTTATAGGCAGCACTAGCCTCAATCTCTTCAGCCAGCTGGGCTGCGCGGGCTTCTCGCTTCAGGAACTCTTCTGAATTGTCCCGCTCCAGTGGCACCCTGAGATATTGGATAGCAAAATCGGGAAAATTCTGACAAAGTAATGTAACTTAATATTAATATTGAGCAATTTCCTCTGTAATAAATTTCTGATTATTATCCAAAAAAATTGAAATCTGGTTTGCATCTGGTTTCAAAAATCCCAAAAACAGATAACTCAAAAGAAAGCAAGAAAGGGAAGCACTCACGTGTATGAGGAAAGGCTACTGTCATAGGTGGACTTCACACCATATGTTTCTTCATTGTATTTAAACATGTCATCAGGATCCCATCCATTCGACTGACAGGAGAGTTACAAATGTTAAAACAATAACTTTACCCAGTTTCAATGCAAAGTCATTAAACAAGTATGAGTTGAGCTTTACCAAATCATTGTCAAGAGACTCCAGGCTGCCTGAGACATACTGAACCCCACCATCCCAAGGTTCAAGGTCCTTCTCTTTGTGTTCTCCATTCAGACGAGTACTTACTGCACTGTCTGTGAAGTTATCTGACGCAAACATACATGAAAAAGAAAAATGCAATAACATTTTACTAAGAAACAGGATAACAGCGACTATATTAAGAGGATTACTATAAAGTTAAGATGAATAGAAAGCAGATGCAAAAAAGTGGTTATGAATATGTGACAGCAGCTTTGTGATCAGGGGACCATGTCCTCAGCACCACACAACAGTGGCATTTAATATATCACTTTGCTTCCTTGAGGATTTCAATATTTTTTTTTAATTGATATTAATGTCTCTATTCATGACTGAGAGCCTATGCACAAAAAATTCCTATGTACCCCTACTGCGCGCAAGTGAACAAATGGCAAAACAAACTATCAAATAAGTAATTATAACTGAACAGGAAAGTTACAATACCATTCTTTGTCTTTAAGTGTCTTTAAATGTAACTACTTATTAGGTAAAGTCATCCCAGCTAGATGATGCCTTTTTGTCAGTTCAGTTTGGGACAGCATGACAAAGTCAATGAAGAAAGGAGCATACTCTAAAAGCAATGATAAAACATATTTGCCCCAGATCGCATTCTAGGTACATTCTGGTCAAAGAGTTTGCAGTTCCTGGGAATATGTCCTGCTATTACATGACCCTAAGAAAATGTGTAACAAAAAAAAAAACAAACAAACAAAAAAAAACCCACACCCATAGCAATGCAATGATATTGATATTTCTACGAGGCACAAAAGCCATGCAGTTAAATAATCTCCATAGTAACATTTAATCACAATGGGATGCAATCTTCATGGCGAACCCATGAACTAGTTGTTCATTTACTTAAAACACTCTACAGGCCTACACTTGATGGTTTGTTTATGGTAGACTGTGCTAAACTGTTTTCACTGGAGTTTGGATGTATTCATGTTTCAGCTACATTTTCCATCTTAGCTTATTAGCAGAAGGGGAACAATCTGCAACATAAAGTGAGCACAGACTTGGCACTCAAAGCAAACATCACAAACTTACAATGTGGCCATTGTAAACCCTTACTGTCATGCAGCCCAAATTCTTCAGTCACTAAAAGAGCTGTTTTTAAGTTCATCTTTGAACAAGAAAAAAATATAAACAATTCAAAATATTAAATACTAAATTTCAGCTGATACATTAAGCCAATTTGTTATGACCTGTCAGAACACCGGAAGTATTTCCAAAAATAAACCAAACTTTATCTTATGGTAATAATTAGTCCAAGGGCTATCTTTGTTTAGAGAGTCTGTTCCAATATCTTGCAAACTCAGTCCTGAGTCACATTAAGATTGTAGATCTGAGGGTTTGGGGCCTGAAACAGTCTACAATTCTGGAATCGTGCAGTTTTTGTAGCTTTGGAGGGCAGAGCTGAAGGTCAGAACAAAAGAAATGAATCCTGACTGGTTCAAATTAGGTTGCAGTACAGCTTGGGCTGTTAAGTGAATCCACTGAAGATGGCAGGATCAATTGATTAAATATGTGATGTCAAATAAGGTATTAGATTACCTTGTTCTGATGAGACTACACCCATTGAAAGAAGAGAGAGACACAGTAAAGAAATGGTCAGCTAGAGAAAGTCAATGATCAGATGAGAACATATACTGTCAGAACACAACTTAAGCACTGAAAGTGGTGAAAAATTGTGTCAATTTTGAAACAAGACCACATCAAAATAAAAATGGCAAACTACATTAATCAGCCCATGACAAGCCACAAGGTTTTTATTTTGACACTGGTACACTCTCAGAATATTTATCATTAAGAACATAAAGGGATATTTTATTTCAGTATGTTGTTTAAAAGACTTGATTAATTTTTGATTATAAAGCACTATTCAGATAGGGTCTGTTTCACATGGTGAAGTGGGGTAATGTAATTTTGCCACAGGACATGTGTAATGTTCATGACTGATTTGCACTGGATAAGAAATCTCAATATATTGACTGCTTGATTCACACATTACTGACCACAGAGAACATAAGAACAGGCTTGACTATTAAAAGCCTCCATAATTAAGAAAAAACACAAAAACTCAACTTACACAAATGATGTAACCATTCTTAGAATATTTACCTACATGACAATTCATGGATACTAATATTATCTGGAAATACAATTTGTTTTAGGCTTGTGTGTGTTTAGTCAGTGGGGTGTGGACAGCACCATTGGCTCTAGGCCTCGTCGCTGCTTTTTTTTGGCCAACTGAGCATGCTGAATCAGCATCGACAGTCTGCCATGAGAGAACACAAGCAAGAAGAGAAACGGAAGCAAGAATGTGGGCAACACAAGAAAACGGCACTCCTAAACCAGGACACACAATGGAGTCTCAATTTTCAGCGACAGTGCAAATAGCAATGTTTTGTCAAGAGGGGTGTTTTAAACATTGATGTTCAAATGTATAAATGTTTTAATGAAAAATACGCAACATTATTTTATTTCACAGGTTAATATGCATTATTTAACACAAGAAACAAGTTAAAACTAAATACAGGCAGGTTATAAATCAGTCAGATAAACGTCAGCTGCTGCTGCAGAGAGCTGTTCCCTTTAATTACAGTCATGTGGAAAAATTAGGACACCCTATGAAAGCCTGTGTGCTTTTGTAACATTCTTGGACATCTGTATATTTAATCTTTATTGTAACAATACTGGGAGATTCAGGTAGTATAACTAAACTGTTAAAACGGAATTAAAGTTAGAATGAACACCATAGTGAGTTCAAAAGAGGGCCTTCAGAAATAAAACTGCAGCAGCTTATGAGTCTGGTAAGGGACTTAAAAAGATCTCAGAAGAAAGTTCATGCCTCTACAATCAAAAAGAGACTGCACAAGCTGCGCAAGGAGGAAACCTCTGCTCTCTAAGAGAAACATGAAGGCCAGACTGAAGTTTGCCAGAGAGAATGTAGACAAAGACCAGGACTTCTGTAATAATACTTTTTGGACTGATGTGTCTAAAATTGAATAATTTGGACACCAGAACAGAGGACACCTTTGCCATAAACCAAATACAGAATTCCAGGAAAAGAACCTCATACCAAAGCAGGAAGTATCATGGTTTGGGGATGCTGTGTTGTTCACCATCATAGAATCCACCATGAATTCTACCCTGTCTCAAAGGTTGCTTGAGGAACATGCAAGACCATCTGAAAGAAAATTAAAGCTGAGGCGGAACTGGACCCTGCAACATGACAATGACCCGAAACATACCAGTAAATCCACCAAGGACTGGCTGAAAACTAAGAAATGGATAGTCCTGGACTGGCCAAGTCAAAGCCCAGATCTTAAGCCCATTGAGATGCTGTGAGGTGACTTGAAATGGACTGTACACGCAAGAAACCCCTCAAACATCTCACAGCTGAAAGAATTCTGCATTGAGGAGCGGGGGCAAATTTTCCTAAGACCGATGGTCGATGGCTACAAGAAGTATTTCACTGCACTTAATCAGTCAAAAGAGGTAACACTAGCTACTAACTTATTTGGGATACACATTTTTGTTTCTCTGTTGTTTAATGACTAAAACATTAAATTAAATTAAATTAAAATAAAAACAAGATCTTATAAACAAAACAAGATCAGACGTCAATATCTAAACATTT
The DNA here is from genome assembly GCA_037576975.1 of Alestes dentex. Lineage (NCBI taxonomy): Eukaryota > Metazoa > Chordata > Actinopteri > Characiformes > Alestidae > Alestes > Alestes dentex. Next base: position 8,573 of record JBBIGA010157341.1, on the reverse strand, counting down.
CTTAATAAAGAAATGAATATTTAATGAGGCGTCCTAATTTTTTCTTTCACATGACTGTATGTGTCTCTCAGCAGGAAACAAAAGACAACAGTGAGCTGACAGACAGCATATCAACGGTCAGACAAAGTTTACACTAATTCTTTAACATGTCTTGGTGTGTACTGGCCTTATAGCAGGTAAAAACAGTTTACAATTTTACTGACAGACCCGCAACCATGAGGAAAATAAAAGCTACTGACAGGGTAGTTCTAAAATCACTGATAACATTACTCCACCTCCTCATGTGAAAGTAATCTGCTCAAATAGTACTTCAAGGTTGATAATGTTAAAATGATATATGTTGTAATAACTTTTTTTCTACCTTAAACAATTTAGCTTAATAAAACTTGGAGCAACTTGTTTCATGGAGCAACTTGTTCAAAGCTTAGCTCACATTCAGGAAATACAGATGTATGTAATAAAAACTGAGAAGGGTTAAGGTAAGGGTTAGGACCTACAAACCTAACAAAAACTCTATTCAACAGGTTTTTCTGATTTAGTCCCAACTATAAAAAGGAAGTAGACTTTACATATTCATAATTAAAAGAGCCATCAAACAATACATTATAATAAGCTGTTTGTGAAATGATTGCTTTATGCACAGACACAAAGACAACCACCATCATCATGATCAATAACACAAAAGCAAAATATACATTGGTATAGACCATCAATGTAAGAACTAGAAAACTATAAAAGTAGACATTTAGATTTATAAAAGTAGACATTATAAAAGTAGACATTTATAAAAGTAGATTTAAAAATAAAAAACTGTTTCTCCAAAAAAAAAAAAAGGACCAAACCTTTTTTATGTCATTTAATGTTGAGATTGGTTCAGTGCAACTCATCTACTAGAGTGATGTTGATGCTGGTTTACCTTCAGAGAGCTGTGCTCTGACCAAATCAGCTAACGTTAAAAATGCTGAAGCAAATCTATTATACTTTACATATAAAAGAACCAATAAATAGCAATCGGGCTGTTCTACATATAAAATTCACCATGTCAGTGAAAATTGTATCATTATGCTCACAGGGCAAAATTCTGAGAATTTTCAAATGTAATCATTAGAATTAGAGGAATTATTATCTTACGTCATATAGGCACAAGCCTTACCTCTCTTGGCATAGTTGAGATCCACATCTTTAAAATGCACCACCACAACATCGGAGGACTTAAATATGATGCTCTCCACTATGTCCTCACGGCGAGGACCCACGCAGGGCTCAGGGCTCTTCCTATGAGCCGCATCCAGGACGAGATCACACTGTGGATAAGTACACAGAGATATTACATTAATCAATTCTAAGAGTGAGTCTATTATTTTATTCTTAGTATTAATCATAAAATGAATACAATCATAAAATGAATATAATCATCAATATGGAAATGTACTCATATTTCAAGACAATTAGGGATGCACAATGATAGCCAAATCATACTGGTATCATCAAAAATGATCCAGACACTTGAAATAGGTATTTCATTTACCATATAAAGGGAGAGCAGAATGTTTATGCAACACTGGCTTATTATGCCAGAATATTTGCATATTATTAATTTTATCAGACTAGTAAATCCCAATAAACCACAACATTTAAATGTGTAACAAAACTGACAGACATGTTTATGATATGTCAAATAACATCTGCCCAGAGCTCCCAAATTTGTGCATCCCTAATAGACAATATGTATTTTACTTTATGGCAATCATTTTTTCTGTACCTCAGGGCCATATGTTTTGAAGACACCCTCGTAAATCACACCATTTTTTACTTTAAGTTCACATTTGGTTCCCTGTCAGAAATAAACACATGTGAAGGAAAAACTTGATCCTTTTCCTTAATAAGCAGTTGGTAGAAAATAGATAAAGATGGATTTATAATCCTCTAGTGCTTAATAGCTACAATTAACTTCATTCTGGAAAATCAAACTAGTGAAACAGAGACAGGTCTGAATGTACCACCACTGAAGTCAAGACATGAACCATCCTCATGTTTGCATAAACTCCACTGAAGGCCACCTAAAAGACAGAGGACAGTACAGTCATTGTTCCAACCAAGGGAAAAATGAACAAAATATATTTAGTTTGAATTGACTGCATATCTTGTGATAAGATAACGGTCAGCAACAGAAAACATGAGACTTACTGCAGTGGAGGGTACTTTGGCACTGTTGCGTCCCCTGTAGAAAACAGAAGCAAAAACTAGACCATAAGGACAATTATCGTAAAATGAGAATGGCAGAATGAATTTCAGTGTCAACCTTCTACAGCAATATGGGCATAAAACCTTGCCATAGTCTATTTTGTCTTCTAGCTCTATTTACGGACTCCTACATATGTGGAAGCTGAAGTTTGTCACAAGACAAATACTGCCTTTACAAATATCTAAGGCCAAATGGCTAATTGCTTTTAGACTGAAATTGCAAATTAAGAGAGTGCAATTCTGTAGTTTTGTTTAAAGCCTACAAGCTTTAATGAAAGAATTTGAACCTAAAAAACATGGACCTTTTGACGATACATACAACACAACTAACTGCCTGTCTGATACACTATGATCAGCACTTCAGAAAAAATGGAAACCCCAAAAATACCCCAAAAACATGTAGATTACTATTTATAGGAAATAATCACAATAGTCACAATAATGGTCCTTAAATTGGTATTAAGATACTCAGCCTCTCAAACAGGTAGTAGGTGTCTTAACACTTTTGTTGACATAATCAATTATTTAAGCAGAAAAGCAACACACTGTAAGCATACTGCAGTGAAAATTATTTAACATTCGCAATAACGGCTATACAAGGGACTCTGCCACCCTCCCGAATGATCATGTAGTTTAAGCCTATAAAAGCCCACCCCTATTGCTTTTATTCTAATTTGAGGGTACCACTACAATTTGTCATTGTTTTAAAAAGCATGGCTTGATATTACATTGCCTGAAACACCTAAATTCATTAGGTCTCTTGCAAAAGCTGCTGGTACTAGGGTTGCTGCCTCATCTTTGTAAAAATGTCTTGAGTCTGTTAGTGGCTTCACAATTTACTAAATTCAGTGGATGGGTAGTTATGCTCGGAGTTCAGTCTAAAATAGATGGAGGTCAGTTCAGATACAGCTTCTACAGCTACCGAGGTTATTGTGCATCAGTACTGCCTACACATGTCCCTAACAGTGCACCTTTCAAAAAAGTATGGAAGAGATGATGTTTGAAGAATTAAAGTTTTATTACAAAAAAAATATCAATTTTTAATAGTGAATATAAAGAGGTTAAAAAAGATGGCATAAATTGCAAAACACATTATGGACTACGATGGACTAGACCTACACAGTGATGTATTTTTGCGTGTTATTACTCAGACAGTCAATACCGATGTTTGGCTGAAAACGTTATAAACTCTCAGCACTGATAATTCTACTACATGCACCTTAAACAATAAGTATCTGATATTTTTCCTTTAAAATCGGATTCATAAAATTGTGTTAGGAGATGAAATAATAAACAAACCTAAAACTACCTTGTGGAATAACGCCCGTCATCAAAATCGCAGATCCCTGTTTTTCCCCCATTCATGAAAAATTACATGCATAAGCTACTTGGCGCTGTGCTGTTACCGCATGCGCAACACGCATGAAAAGCCCCTTTAAGACAACGGTGAGGGATGCAGCAGCACCACCAGCAACTGTAGCGGTGGCGGTGGTACAGGCTGCGATGGCACCGTCCATTCCTGTCTAAATTGATTTCTGCATTTTAAAAATGATACTATACTCCCAACCACAATCACAAGTGGATCTGTGCATTTCTAGCAAGATCGAGTCGAGTGACTCGTGGAGTCCCGTGTTAAAGATTCCCGTGTTTTTTTCCTGATAAAACGCCCTCGAGCAAGCTTTCATGAAGGTTTACGTTCCTCTAACCGTGCGGCCCGAAGGTGACGCACGCTTCTCACGTTCGGTTCTCTTGTGCTTGCGCACCGGTTGCTACGTTACTGGACGACACTACGTAAAAACGTCAGTTTAGCTTCAACTTGTCCAACATCAGAGACTTTCCCATGCGAATATATCTACAACAGCAAACTTCGCAACTTCAAAATGATTCCCCTAGCAAAAAAAAACGTATTCGCTGGTTGCTAGTAGATCGGGGCAATGATACCGATAACTGCTACCAAATGGCTAGCTGGGCTCACACAATCTAGATCTGCTGCCTAGATAACGTATGGTCCTACACACACGTTGCATGTGTTAAAGAAATGCATCCCTGAGAAGGACGACACTTAATAAACGAGACTAATCATTGCAGTCAATTATATTAGGCTTAGCTGATTATCTATCTCCGCCAAATCATCAATGTTAGCCTACCAATTTTGACTCAGTTTCGTAAGAAAAACACTAGTTAGCAGTGACAGGCTACACTGTGATCATTTGATACCAGTAAACGTAATTCAAAGTCATGGACAACAAAACATGCTGAATGGCGAAACGCTGTTTAAAGAGAACATATAATAGCAGGTTATCCTCCAAGGCAATGAAAATGGCCCATGCTCATCTATCCAACGTGCTACAGCAAGTCAGTCAAACCGGCAGCTAAAGGACACGGCTGAAGAAAATGTTCTACACAGGACAAATATGTTCGTTTTCAGTGTTTCGATTCAGCGAAATGATGGTAATGACCACTTGACATGTCCAGCCACAGCAGCTGCAGCACCGTTTGGTGAACAAACGTGTGAATCCCAATCTCACCAAACCTGGCCTAACTAGAAGAAAGAATCCCTCTCCGGGTTCGCTTGGCCTAACTCTATTAGCTAACAGTAGCGTTCTGACAGACAGCAAAAATTGTGCCATTTCAGTTCTAAGGACACGGTGAGCATTTTATACGCTTGGAACTGCTGCCCTGTCCAATTCTTTTAAGCGGCCAGTGGGAAAAACAGCATGTCCGATCGGCTTTGCTGTGAACCCACCTGCCCAAATTCTGTCTTCCGGTAGCTCCTCCGCAACCTCCGGCGCCAGAGGCCGCGGCCGCCCCGCCGCTGCTCCCGCCGGGTTTGCGATTACCACCGGCCTGTTTCATTGACATGGTTATCCCATAAACAACTACTATGAACAGCGTGTTCTAGTCGTTTAGAAAATACGTCCTACACACTGTCGTCGACACACTTTCCAGCGCTGTCTTACAGCAGCTCACGATTGACGGCTAACGTTAGCGTGTTAGCTGCGCTGAACCCTGCTACTTGGTAAACCAGCTAGCTTGATTCTCTTTTCCTCCTTAAAACATAAATATTGGACTTGTTTGAAGGACAACACGCAGGATATCCATATATACTGTGTCCACAGACGTAGGAATAAAAAGTCGTTTCAGTCCTTTTTTTCGTTTCAATTTATAGTCAGTTCACACGGGATCTTCGTTGTCGTCAAAGACCTAAACAGTATGAAAAGACATAAAACGTAGCGGAAGGATATATACGCACAACGCCGTCGTGCATTTGTTTTTTATTGCGTTTCTCTTGATATTGGAAAAAAAAAACACGAATTAGCGAATTTCTCAACCAAGACGCACGCCATGGACAACTTTGCCAAATTTATTGCCTGTTCTGAGTTTTGCGATTTGTGGGACAGAGCGCAGCGCACTATTTACAGGAAGTCGACAGATCACCGTGGGAGCGGAGTGGTAGTGCTGAGGCGGCCACGTGAGCTCACCCGGCTTCTCACTGAGTGCCTAGCACATAGTGATTAAAGCCACGCGTGTCGTCTGTGCAACTTCATTCAGCTTACATGGCGAGGAACACCTGGCATTTGGCTGAAAATAAGGTGATAACACATAAAGACCTCAGTTCTGTAATGAGTGTATGTTATTTGTTGCTGGGAGAATTTGACCGTCCATATTTTGCTGGATGATTAAACCTGTGCTTCAAGCGAAACAATTTTTCACTCAACACCGGCGGTAAAAGCAGTTTTGCGTGTCGTTATGATTTGCTGTGTACTGCGCATGTTGGAAACATTAATACAGAAATGAGAGGAAAAAAATGACTCGTCTCTGAGCAGACCCTTTAGTTCACCGTACACATGAAACGGTGCAACATGACCACAGGGTAATCCGCTTAATCGGATTCCACCCAGGCCCACGGGTATTACTGAAAACGGAGATTTTCCGTTTTCGAATTTTCAAAAATATCTCCGTCCACACGCAATCGCAAAAAACCCTGACTAAAGCATGCCAAGGCAGCAGGTGGCGATGTAACCTTAAACTGTACAGCTTTGGTGACAAATCAGAAGCCGGGGTGGAAGGGGGGCGTCATTACCAGAGACAGTGCCTGTGTTGAATAGAAAAGCATCCGAAGCTGACTCCGATGTAATGCCTATGAAATGGGGGTCTTAATTTTCTGGATTTCTGTACTTTAAATAATACTTTTAAAATTAATTGGCTAAATATTTTTTTTCGACATCCTACCTCCATTTGGAATATTATACCGTTTCATATTTTATGTTAGATGGCCTGCATTTTTTTTCTTGTCTGTAAATATGATATTGATAAAATTCTTGTAAAAATGTCTGCATTTCATCGTCAGGCTTTCTTGTCTTTGTCTCATCTACAAACAATTTTTCTCCTTATTACTGTATATGGAATAACAAGGACATTTTGTATACGCATAAATCTCTTTATGAAACAGTGGTTTGGTAATATTGTATTGGTGGATCAGCTGTTTAATAAGGATGGTCTTCTATTCACGTATCAGGAGTTCTTATCAGAATATAAAATTCCTATACCTCCAGGGGATTATGCGAAAGACTTTGGTGCAATACCTTCTGGTGTTAATATGCTATTTAAATCTCAGCAGAGAATTAGGGTTACCCAACATCTGCCCTATATATCTGTTTCATACTACAGTGGGTAAGATGTTTTTCTATTGGTTCTAGTAATAACAGCGGTACAAAGTCTGTTTCAGAGAGATATTACAACTGTACCTTGTGTGGTTTCATACTGGAATCAGTTTGTAGATGATGTGACTTGGAAAAAGGTCTGGCTTCTCCCTAATCAATATTTAATTACAAATAAAATTAAGGAAATTTATTTTACAGATCCACAGATTCTATCCAGCTAGATGGTTTATTAAACGAAGGTTTAAAAAGGACATTGATGTTACCTGTATCTTCTGTAATGAACCCTGGGAATCATTTGTGTATTTGTTTTGGATGGTTTATTAAACGAAGGTTTAAAAAGGACATTGATGTTACCTGTAACTTCTGTAATTAACCCCGGGAATCATTTGTGCATTTGTTTTGGCACGAATTTCTGGCAAAACCTTTGTACTTTTATTTCTGAACATACTGTTAAAAACTTTATTTTACTGTGGAAAAAAGTATTGTTTGGTCTCAGAAAATGACGTTTAAAAAGTCTCATGTGTACATAATTAACCTTCGTATTTTGCTGGCAAAATTTCATATACACAAATATAAATTTGCGGGTAAGAAGCCATGCTTTATTGCTTTCAAGAAAGAGTTCAAACAATACATTTGCTCAGTTAAGTACTCTTCAAAACAAAAGGCAGTCAGGACTGTACCGGCTTGTTCTGTATTAGGAATATTTATATAAGTAATTTTCCCCCCTAGTGTTAAACCCTATATTTTATGTTTTTTTTATTTGTTGTATATCTTCTTGAAGACATCAATAAAAAAATGCTGACTCCGACGTCCATGTCCTTCATACTGGATGGACAGTAACTCCGCGCATGAGTATAAACAACTTCTAAACAAGGTTGTGTAAACAAACCTAATGTAAACACGGCGCATACTGTGACGTCATATGAGTGGCGCACAGAATGACGCGAAACGGTCCGCTTTTCAAAATCTTTGTTTTTCTGGTCCACGCGTAAACGCAGAAACGGAGTTTTCAAAAAACCCCGTATTCATTAACCCCAAACACCTTTTACATGTGGACGAAAGGCCAAAACGCATAGAAAAACCTCCGTTTTCAGAAATACCCTTGTACATGTGGCCATGGTCCAAGTATGCATGAATGAAGATTGTTTACTGATGTAATGTCAACGACATTCCCTAGCTTCTCTATAGCTCGAATACACCACCAGATATGCCAATAAGTGCTTTACCGTTATGAAGGTTACAATAAGAACATTTATGAACATTTGAAGGTCTTTACCAAAATACTGCCTTCATTTTGTTCACTCCAGTCAAATTATTAACAGATATGGATTAATATAGGTTTAATACATGCTAAAATAAACATGCTGAATATGCTAGGGAAATGAGTAACTTTAAACAAATATTAAATTAAATATATTGCATGTTTAAGTGATTGAGTTTTCAGGAAAAAGCTATTTTTTGCCAGTTTTGTGATTTACAAAATGAAAAAAGGCTCATCAAGCTCCTTATGGCTTCAGAGTCTAATGCTGCGTTCACGTGCTATGGGAATTATGGTAAATACCAGAAGCCTACTTGAAAACTGCACATTAACACCCCCTCACGTCGTAATTTCCACTGGGGAATTGGGAGAAAATTTTGATACACGAGTTGCCGAGATGAGATCAA
>JBBIGA010157314.1:0-17866 GCA_037576975.1 Alestes dentex | reverse complement strand
TATATGTATATATATATATATATATAGAGAGAGAGAGAGAGAGAGAGAGAGAGAGATAGATAGATAGATAGATAGATAGACAAATAGACAGATAGAGAGACAAAGAGATAGATGTAATTTGAAATGTACTACTTCAAATCTACCATTGAAGAAAATATTTTAGTTCTGCCCAGTTACAGTCATTAAGTTTATTACCTTTGGCAATAATTATGTTACACATTTTAATATTGGTGATTAATGTGGAAACAAAGGATATTTAAATCAAGTAAATTCAGTACATTATACTACAACTCATGAACCCTGAGTTCATTAATATTATGTGGTACTGTTATGTATTTGGAAAATATCTTGATATTATATTTGAACAATTTCACTCAGTATTGCGTGTTTGTATACTGATATACTTTTTGTCCAAGACCGGTCACACTGTTTTGCATCCTTGTTATAGTTGGGATGGTTGGGTCAGAAGTGTAACTGATGGATCACACAACAGAGGTGTCCCGCTGCTGCATAGACATGTCTTTGTCGTGGCTTTGCACCCCGGGCCAGCTGTCAAATCGTATTACATTATGTCCCCGAGCAGCTCTCGCAGTCTATTGAAAACTCAGTCAAAACAGACAGCTCGGCATGAGGCAGGATGTGAGCTTATATTAGCATGAAAAATATTGCTGTGATAATGTAACATATTTGTGTAGACCTGTAGCTTTTGGTCCAGTTCTAACGCTCACATTCTCACTGTAGATGCTTTCGGTGGTGGGCAGGGTTCAGCCTGGGCTCTATGACAGGTCTGCAGCTATGCAGCCCGATGTGCAGCCAGCTGTCATGCACTGTGTGTTCCGACACCTTTCTCTCATTAACTTACCAGTAACTTTTTCAGCAATTTGTTCTATAGTAGCTATTCTGTGGGATCGGACCAGACAGGCTGACCTTTGCTCCTAACGTTCATCAAATCTTTGCCATTCATGACCCTGTCAACTTTAAGAACTGTCTGTTCATTTGCTGACAGATTTATCCCACCCACTGACAGGTACCATATATATATATATAGTGTGTGTATATATACACACACCCACACATACATTTTTTAAAAGCAAAAATATGTAGAATATAAGCTACAAACTAGAAGACAGCCTTTTGAATTTGCCATAGTTGCAAAGTCATAATAATGAAAACTTCAGGGCCCTCTTGGTCTTCAGAGATGTTCTGATCATTTCTGGAAAATGTCTGAATTTTTTGCTCTGTACCACTTTACAATAAGATTACCCGTATAAGGGTTCATAAATGATTTATCAGGTTGTTAATTAGGTTGTAGGCAGTTTATGAATCATTAATAAGCAGTTATAAACAAGTTGTATGACCGTTGCTATACATAGACGCAGGCTCAGTATTTAGCAAGATCTGGTGTTTTACTGACAGTAACATATTAACGAAGACCTCATGAATTAGACAGTTTAACACTCTCCCTGAGAAAGAGACAAGATAAGCTCAGCAAATAGCAAGATTGAAGATCTTCCAATTAATGTATGACAACTGTTATAACTTGTTTATAACTTATTATTAATGATTTATAAACTGTATACAGCCTAATTACCAACCTGATTCTAAGTCATGTATAAAGCGTAGCCTTATTGTAAAATGTTACTTTTTGTTCATTTTAACTGAACTGAATCATGTCTGCAAATATAGTAGTTCTTGTTTCAGGGTACACATAACAACTAGGTACAAGTAGCTAATCAATCTCTCCCTTTGGTTAGGCCTCATCACCCTAGATTGAAGAGCTAACGTTTCAAATTAGCCATCAGCATAATTAGAGGATGACAGTGGAATCAACCAATCATGTTTTGATTTCCAATGTCTAATTTCATGAAGGAAAATGTCACTCTAAGCTTTCTGCTAGTACTCAATAGGTCTCTGGCTGTGAAAATGAGCCGTGGCCTAACGAGATAGCAGATGGTAAACAGAGGCAGCCCAGTGTCATCAGTCTTTACTGAAGACATTCTAGAAGTGGTACATAGAAGTCACGATGTATCTCAATATATTTTACACATGTGGAAACACTGTGGGTTATTTAAAAGCTTATTAGCATCAATTAATGCTTCGCCTTAACTCTGCGTGCGTACTGTCTGACCTAAAAAGGGATGGAACTGAAGCTCCCTTGTGAGAAACTGTATGGGTTTGCTTGACATGCATCACACTAAAAGAAGGGGATGGAGCACGTCTGCAGAAATGTAACATGCTATCACATGCAGTAGCTTTGCCTTTGTATTTAGAACCTTTGACTGTTGTTGCACTGCACCGTGAACTCCATGACTTTCTCTTTCAGCGTTAATAACTCAAATCCAGCAGGCTGTGCTTGGAATGTGAGGCTTTTAACTTTAGTTTCACTGTCAGAAAACATGACATCACATCTTTATTCCGCTATAATCACACAAGTGCATGCCAAGATGCCCCAGATGGGATTGCTTGGGGATGTAGGGTTGAACAATGGGCAAAACAGCAATGCTACTTCGTTTTCTAATGCTGGATCAAAACTCTTGGCCTCTACACTACTCATGCTTTGAGACTCTGTACACTTTAAAAATCAAGATCATAAAAAGGGTCCTTGGAGCAATGCAACTATTGGGCCATTTTTCTCCACATTCCCATTTTAAATGCCCTGCCTACATTCAACAGGTCCTTTCTAAAAATAACACAATGTTCTTTCTGAAAATAACACAATGCTCTTTCTAAAAATAGCACAATCCTCTTTCTAAAAATAGCACAATGCCCTTTCTGTCACACGCCCCAGTCACGTGATGCGCACAACGTCCTGGAAGTGATGTTGTCACATGGTATAGAAACAGGAAGAAGGTAACACATAGCGCTCAGACATTGAGTCCCAATGCCAGCTCAAATCCAGTCTGAATCAACTGGTACCGTTAGTACTCTGTTCTCTGTCTCTTTTTATATACTTACTGTGTGTGTGTAAGAACGTTGGTTCCCGGTGGGAATCTTTACCCTCTTGTGGAGCGTTCTTAGATCAAGGTGGGTGGTTTACCAACTCTATCGTGTGTATCCACGATTGGGTTCTTCCACTACGCTACACTGGGCTAACTGTGGTTCAGGTGCGTTCTTGTCTTGTCTCTGTGACACTTTCTAAAAGTAACACAAAGATCTTTCTGAAAACAACACAATGCCAGTTTTCCTGTGAAGGTCAATGTTTGGTGTGGGATTAGGGTTGATCTTTCACATTTCTACACAAACGCTCCCTTTATGAAAAGTGAAGCAATTACAATATGTATCTTTAGATCCTTGTATAACATTTCTTGCTGGCTTTCCAAATTGGATGCTCTCCTGCTGAGTGTCTCTAGTGGTCACTGCCATTTATCAGACAATGCAACACGCCAATAATCCACAGGATGTGTATATACTGTTTTATTGATGCACCTTCAGAACTGTGCACATGTTGCCACATAAAATAGAAGGTTTCTCTGAGCAGTTTCATAAAAGATCCACTTTTTGACTTCTCAAGATCCAGTTTCAGATTCAGTTGATGGTTCCTTAGAACTCTTTTTATAAATATTAAGAACTAAAAACCTTAAAAACCTCCCCATGATACAAGTTTAGGAAAGGAGCAAGAAACTAGCCTTTTTGGGTTTTTTTTTTTTGGAGCATAGAAGGTCTACAGATGCTCAGATCATTAGCAGACTACCTAGTGAAACAAATGGGCACACACAGGAGACAGTGACATAATTAAGTTTGAATTATTCATTTGCTGTGATTGCTCTAGATTTTAATTGTGTGCACACTAAAGCTAACGGAGGCACATGGAAAATGTTGCATTTCCAACACATTTCCACAGCTGCAATACCTAAACTGAGCTCAATTTGCAAAGCCAATTTACCCTGTCGCTCATTTAACACAGTATGGATACCACGCACCGCACGCCTGGCGCATTTAAACACTACTTGACAAACTGTGTGGTCAGCAGACAGAGCACTCAGAGTCCTGCTGATAACACAGTTCTGTATCGCATGGGGTCACACAATCTTTCCTACTGAATCACGCTCCCATGCTCAGCTGAGCATGCTTGCAATTAAATGGCCTAGTTGTGCGCTACTGTATGGTACATAATGTCAGCATCTGTGTGGTTCTACACCAATTACAGGCTGAAAAATCCAAGGTTTAGGTTCCCGGTTAATCTTTTTCTGTAATACCAATTTGGGGCATGTAGATGTAGGATCCCAATGTGATCCCAAGAAGACAAAAAGGTGTAAGCAGTATGGGAAAAAATGTGGGTACCTAAAGAAACTTTCAGAAAACATTTTTAGAAAATGCTCTCTCTCAAATGCATGTTCATCCACTCCCTTATACCCCTTATATACCCATACACTCAGTTAAGGTTCAATTAAAGGGGACATATTATGCAAAACTCACTTTTTGTATTTCCATTTGGGTCTATACTGCTCCCATAAACACTCCAAGCGCTGACTGTGAGTCAGTTGAAAGATTTTGGTGTCAGGGATCATATGCTTCTATGAGATGTCAGGATGAGGAAATTTGCATAGAACCGCCCCTCACCTGTTGAGCCTCCACCCACTAGATTAGTTGAAGATCCGCCATTTTTGTCTGCTGGTTTTACGAGCACGCATAAGACGCCGAGCATTACGGCTACAGGCGAAGGCGAGTCACTCATGAAGTATGTTGAACATATAGGGCTGGATAGCGCCTCTATTTTCTGCCATTTTCACGTGTGGTAAACGCGCAGTGTAAGCATGGAATGGGTGGGGCGTGGCCAGCAACAGCTTATTTACATAAAAGTGACAGAGCCCTTAAACGGCTCATTTTGAAAGGGACTGAAACTGTCAGGAATAGAGCTGGTGAGACTCTTTATGTGAGAGTGATTTTGTGCAAAGAACGTCATGAACATGTTTTGTAGCCCATAGACCTATTATAACTTGTTTAAAAAGAGGTATAATATGTCCCCTTAAAGGGTTTTTTGGAGTGCTTCCACAGAAGAACCATTTGTGGGTCCCACACACAAAAGCACATTTTGGAAAATTTGTGAGTGTGGAGGGTCTTGAAACTTTTTCGTAGTACCATACATAAGAATCACTTAGGTATCTGTGCAAGAATGAGGAATATGTACAGCTAGTTTTCTAGCTTCATACGTTTTAAATAATTTAGAGCAAGATTGAAAATGTGTAAATAAATTGCACGTCCAGTGTTAGGAATAGGGCTGTGGATGATTCCATAACGGTTGTGAAAGCTATTTAATGCAGAGAATAAAATCTCAATTAAATGAAGATCCAGAGTGCCTCATCTTGTAAAAATTGTTGCAATTAAATGGCCTACTTGCGCACTACTGTACAGTAGATTATAATAGGTAGATAATAGTTCTATGCCAATTACAGACTGCGGAATACAAGGTTTAGTTACTTGATTAATCGAATCCATTTCTAGGGCAAGTATGCTTCTGAGAATTTACGAACATGATCCCACAAGACAACTAAAATGTGCAAGCAATTGTGGAAAAAAATGAGACTGAGATAACATCCCCAAAGGCTTTTACACAAGCCAGCAGAGCAAATATCATTCTGAAAGGCCATGAGAGAGATTAGCTTATATTTAGCCATGATAACGAAAGCCTGATGTTATTTTATATCGATAACTCACTGAGGCAGATTAAAACATGCTGTTACAATTGACATATTCTGATATTTCACTGTCCACAACTTTGTTTTAGGTCCTACTTTATGTGTGTCTAATAACCATGTAGTTATACATTAATGATAAATGCAATAATATAATAATAATGAGATCATACACATTTCTATCAACTACTGTTTGGGACAATATTTTGTTGTGATTTGAGCTATTATTTTATCTGTTATACATATTCTGATATCTATGGTTTGTTTTGTGGAAAGAATAGGAAATCATTTTGGTATTTGCCAGTCAAAAAGCACAAAACACACAAACACATTTGCAGACAAAAAGATGTCACTACAGAATGTAAATCCAACAGGAATGATAAATATGTAATTACATGTGTAATTAGATAATTGCCATGAAGTTAAGATACCAGAAGCATCAACCATTTTCAGGTCAACAGGGCATTTATTCTGTTTTCAGAACTGTTTTCCAAAATGTAGCAGCTTTTGGAATATGGCTCAGCTCCTGGAGCATGTTCTCCATAGTCTCACTGGCTGATGCAGCTTTGGGACTGTTTTTCAGTTTGTCTCTAAATTCAGAACCTTCTCTACATTCAGAACTAAAAATCTCAAGTGGCACGGATCCGTGCCAGAAGCGTGAAAAATGGTAAATTATTGTCATACAGTAAAACAACTCTTTATATGGAAGTTCTCACAGTTTGTGTTGATGCTTGAGATGTCAGATGTCATGCTGAGCCTGGTTTGGTGTCACACGCAAATGCTGATAATTAACAAAAATGCCCAAATTTCTTTTACTTTGGGTATTAGAAACAAACAGAAAAAACACAAGATCTTTGAACCCTGGAGAACTGTCAGGAAAGTGTCCGCCCACAAGTGGGTGGGGAAAACCCGCAGAGGGAGGGGGTCCGGAGAGCACACAAGTGGAGCGTAAAAAAGTAAAAATAAATAAATAAATAAATCTTTACAAGAGATGTTATGGTGGATAGCACTGCAACCCTGGTTAAGAATAAGTAGTTGAAATAGATGTATCTTTACAATGCAATAAACATTTTCATTTTAAAATCATTGAAAGAAAATATAATGTATCATTTGCATTCTAATACACAGTCACCCTGCTTTTGTAGTCCACCTATTTCTTGGCTTTGTTTCTGGGTCCAGGTTCAGTTTGGGTCACAGTTCAGCCTGGAAAAAAATGTAGTGCTTAAAAGTTTTTGGTACATACACTAGCATGAACAGGTTACTTACTCAGAATTTTGTAACTCAACTCTGAATTGAAAGGATTAGTAGCATAGTATTTGCAAATAATTACTCAAACATTCACATACATTGAGTACAAGTACATTTCAGTAAGTACATCATGTATGCTTTAATATGTTTGATATAGGGGTGTCGCATTAACGCTGATTAATTGCACCACATGACTTTAACCCGGTTCTGTCGAAACATGCTACCCATCAAAATGCCCTTCTGTGCATGTGCAGTTCCACAGTCTTGGGATTCAATGCTACCTAGAGTTAGGGAAGCTGGTCTATCTGTGCTATGCTGCGTTGGACACTGGTTTATCTGTGCTATCTTGCAAGTTGTAAACATGGCATGATTTGAAGTAGCCTGTGTCCTGCTTCATGGTAGCATTTCTCAATGTTAGAATCTGACTGTATAAACTGGCTCTATGCACCTCTAAAGTAAAATATTATAAAATATATTTTTCTCTGATTATGTATTTTATTTGACTCTTTCTCATCAGTGTTATAAACTGAATATAAAATATGAACTGTATAAACTTAAAGGGAGCATTTTTCTATTATATTTGGGGGGGGGGGGTGACACTGCAAAGCTTTTGGAAAAATCCTCCAGTGTGGCCACTAGCCAAGAGCAGCTAGACTTATGGACCAACCTATTTCACCACAAATCAAGCAAACATCAACACAGGTGCACAGATCAATGTCCCTACCCAAACGCTGCTGCCTCTCTGTCATGATGCATTCCACTAAAGAGCTGCCAATTCTGCCACCAAAATAGACTGTAGGTGCCTCGAGACCACTCCTCTTCTCCTCCAAAACACCTGTGACCTGGGAAGGGGAGGCAGCTGTGGGCTCAACTGCTGCCATCCATATTTCTAGCCCACATGGACCACATCCAATATCCACAGTCATCGTGACTCACACCCAGACCAGCTGCACACATTCTGATTGATTAGCACTAGCCTGGCCATGCGCCTTGCTACCACCAGCCAAACTGCTCTCTCTCTGTCTCTCCCTAAAACACATGTTCATCCACTCCCTCATACCTCTACACTCATAGAAATAAAGATGCAATTAATCGTTCTTTGGAGTGCTTCCACCGCAGAACCAATTGCAGCTCCCTGAAGAACCTGTCATTTGATGGTTCTTTAAAGGAATGTTTTTGAAAATTATGGAGCTTTTCCACTGGCACTGGCGTACCTCGAACAAATGTTTCTCCATCACAACTAAAGCGACCTGTACCTGAGCCGTACCCGAGCTGCTTGATGGTAGGGCAGAAGAAGGGCCACAGCCAAGCCGACTGAATCACTACTTTCTGATTGGTCGAAATGTCATCACAACGTTGGAAAGAGACCATTGATTGTTTCTGTCCACACAAAAAAAACAACGATGGAGGGACAAATTAACAACTGGGAAATCGATTAAGTACAAGCATTACGGTCTGTTTAGGCTGAAGATACATTTCAGTGGGGGTTTTCTATGACGCTAGCAAATTTATCTTTAACCATGTGAGAAATGCGAGGTGGATCAGGACATCACAAACAAGTTATTATTAGCAATAAAAGACCACAGATTCTGACAGAAAAACTTTCCACTGGTTCAACTCCATGGACATGGTTTTGGGATGACAACCGGCCATAAACTGTGGGAAGGGAATTGCACTGCTGACGCTCCAGAAACACTGTTACCAGACTGAGATACAAGCAAAGTGTGCTGCAAGTTCCATGCCATCAAAGTACAGTTTCGGTACAGCACAGTTCCTGTATACCTATGGAAAACTGCCTTTAGCAAGAACAATGATAGAACTAAGTCCATCTATAAGCACGGGCGTTCTGAGGATTTATGCTGCCTTGTCAAAAAATGCTACCTTGAAGCTTATGCGGTTTATACAGTCAGTTCTTAACACTGATAAAGACGAGAAATAGGCAAATAATATGCATAATCCGAGATAAATATATTTGATTTAAATGAGAAGAGCCTAGATAGATCTTTAAAGGTGTATAGAGCCAGTTTACACAGTCAGGTTCTAACACTGAGGAATGCTACTGTGAAGCAGGGTGTTCTGACGATTCATGCTTCCCTGTGGAAAAACACTCCCTTTAACTTTATACAGCTGCCACTGTCCCAAAGTAGCACAGATTTTTGGGCGTGGCACTGAATCCCAAGACTGTGGAACTGCACATGCGCAGAAGGGCACGGTAGCACATCTCGATGGGTAGCATGTTTAGACTGAACACCGAACCAGGTTAAAGTCACGTGGTGCGATTAATTTTTTAATGCATTATTTTTTCTGTGATTAATTGTTCCAAATGAACGTGTTAATTCGACACCCCTAATAATACCAGTGGTCCAGACAATAATGTACAAGCATAGGCTTTACTGCCACAGAGGCAAAAAAAAATGAAAAAGATACAAGAATGAGTTTACATCCAGTATCATTCGCCCCTCAGGTGACTTCACAGTGCTGCTTATTTACACAGTCCGCAGAGGAGAGTAAGCACTAAGAAGACAAGTGGGGTTTATTAAATGCCTTCCATATCCGAAATGTGCTCCTTTCATCTCTCAGCACAGCACCACAAGGCAACCCTGAAACAAACAATGCATTCAAATGCATACATCGGTTACACATATATGAAATATATTACACTTTCATTTACTCTCTCTCCAATAATCGTGGTGTGTTGAGGTGTATTATATTTCTTTCACATGGAACTGCTATACATACATTATATAGACAAAAGTATTGGGACGCACCTGTTTTTCTGGGTTTGGTTTAAGTCACCTTCTTAATCTTAATGCTTCAGCAGACCAAGACATTTTGGACAATGCCATGCATCCAATTTAGTGGACATAGTTTGGGGAAGAGCCTTTTCTATTCCAGCATGACTGCGCCCCAGTGCACAGAGATTGCGTATGGGGATGAACTAGAATGGAGATTAAGTGAATTATTGCCTCTGCGGGACATTCTGCTTGTGAAGACTTTTCTGCTTATGAAGTGGGTGGAGACTATCCTAAAATAAAAGAAATTTGGAAATTTTTGTTCTTTATGGGCATTTGGGCATGATGCAGTTTTTGTAAGTCCAGTAGTGGTTATTATTACATGTTTTTTAAATGACAATAACTTTGGTTCTGCATGACATAGGAACACCAAACAAAGCTCCATATGATGCGTGACACCACGAGCATCAACACAAACTGGGGAAACTTCAATATAAGGAGTTGTTTTGCCATATGATGTCAGTTTACCATTTCTTGCACTTCCAGCACGGATCCATGCTGCTTGTGTTCTAAAGGTGAAATGGGGAGGGAGTTGCTTTGTCGACAGGGTTTTTTCCCTCTTTTTGTGCACTTCACCCTCCCATCAAAACACAGACTTGACACAGCAGGGAGACGGAGCCTTTGCGGAATTTGCAGTGCCCTACTTGCATACCCTTAGCAAAAAGTAGTATACATGAAGTACATTTTATTAAGTATACTTGCGTATAAGTATAAGTATAGCAAGTATACGGACCATGCACTTGTAGTGTACTAGAAAGTATATGAATTTAATACTTCTTCAGACTAAATTGGAACATTTTTAAGTTTATAAAAGTATATTTTAAGTATACTTCATAAGGTCTTTTTAAGTTTATAAAAGTATACTTTATATACTTTCTTTATACTTATCAGTATAAGTCAAGTATACTTCACTATACGATTCTTAAGTATATAAAATATAGTATATAAAAAGTAAACTTCAAGTATACTGCCTCAGTTTTAGTATAAAATAATTATACTCGTAATACACTTGAATAAACTACTTTTTGCTAAGGGTAGTGAGCATATAGAGCTGACTCTGTGCAACAAGTTATCCGAGATTTCATAGAACAGTGCCATATCTCTACTATTTGCAATACCTGCTGGGAAGGGAAAATGGACAAGGTTCTTGTGAGATTTGGGTGCAAGTGGGGGCTTACTGGCACTTACTGTCCAAAAATTAGGCTTTAGACAAATAAAGTTTGAGAAATGCTGCTGTATCGCCAACCACCCTAACCCTTCATCACGCTCTTAAGTGGACTGTTTTGAATTTTGGACCATTTTCAGCCTAGCAGTGATGTTCATTTGTGTGAATACCCCACCAGTAGTGCTGTGCCTGATTCACGCAATTCCATTTTATTGTCACTACTAGTCAACCCCCCAAATTATACACTATATGGACAAAAGTATTGGCACACACTCTTAATTATTGAATTCAGGTGGCCCCTTACTTCTGAAGGAAAATCTTAACGCTATGCTTCCAACTTTGTGGGCACAGTTTTGGGAAGAACCTTTTCTATTCCAACATGACTGAGCCAGCATCCATCCCCATCCAACACCTTTGGGATGAACTGGAATGGAGATTGTGAGTCAGCCCTTCAGTGTCTGTCCTCTGTAACAGTGGGCCGTCCTGACCGTGGAAGCAGCAAGCAAGATCTCCACACCCGGCGCTCTCCAAAGTGCTGAAAGGGTGGACAACAGTGACAGACCACAGAACCAAGACACACGAATGCCATTTCAGCAGCAGTGTTTTGGACAGCCGAGTAGCACATGGCTGAAGGAGGGGCATCCCAATGATGCACACCAGAGGAGAATTAGAAGTCACCATCAACGAGGAGACGGAGCCCTTGGCAACATGAGCTAAGGAGAACAGTGAATCGGCATGAAAGTGACGACCCCTTTTCATACTGTCTTTCTCTATAGGTTCAAGCCCCAAGGACGACTTCCGCTCCTGATGAGGACACCGGAACCCTCAAGCGTCCTAATTCTACTCTGAGCGCACACCTCCCTATGCTCCCTGCACTTTGACCCACACCTCCTTTAATATGTCTCACCTTTGCACCAGTACCGTAAATAAAGAGTGCCTTGTGGTGATCATGGTACATTCAACCCTGTAGTCTGTGTCTATATCTGATACTTCACTAGGTTGAGCTACACCTCATAAATGCTCTACAGAATGAATGGGCACAAATTCCCATAGAAAGCCCTCAAGAAGAGTGGAAGCTCTTATAGATGCAAAGGGGGCCCAGTTCCATATTAAAGTCTATGTATTTGAATGCAGTGTCATTAAAGTCCCTGTTGGTGTAATGGTCAGCCATACCAATACTTTGTCCATTGGTCAGATTACAGTAGTCCTGTGGTCATCTGACCAATGGTGAAAGGGGGTAGAGGAGGACTGACGGGCTTCAGTCTGTAATTGTAATATACAGTGGATCATTAAGGTGGCCAATGAGGGGAATTTCTAATAAAGTGGCCAGTGAGTGGAATTAAAACATGCTACATTGTCAGTCTGAAAACAAATTCAGTGGTGAAAAGGACACTACAACTAAGCTTTAACTGACCCCAAACTACATCTCACAACAGGAGCTCGGCAGTTACTTGGTTAGTTCTACGTATTGAAAAATTCCTTCTGTTTACAGAGCGTGAGAAGCCGCCACATCAACGCCCACACACTGCTAAGATGTTTTCTCATCTTCCCTCTGGCTGCTTTGGAATACACACTTATACAGATGGTATAAGCCTCCTCAGCGCTTTCACTTTTTTGATCCCAACATAAAGGCTCAATAAATGGGGCTCATACATGAACCGCCAAGGGAGCAAATATGTTTGATTAAAAACATTATTAGATGGAAATTGCTGTAACTGAGGTGCTCAGTGCCACATGCAGCATGCCAGCTGCGTTTTATTCTTTTTCTGCTCTGCTTTTTTCAGAGATGTACCCATCCCTGAACATTAGATTTACAAAAAAGCAACTGGCATTCATAATTCAGCAGCCTTGCCAGCAGTAACGTAATTGACCACGGTCGATTTCCGAGGAGTCGAATGAGGACTGGATAATCTGTGGAACATGTAGCAGAGTGGAACCAAAGGAAAGTTCTGCAAGTACAAACTCTTTGAAAGGTTTTGGTACCCTCGTGATCCGGAAAGCAGTAGTGTGGAAGGATAACATTAATGGTTAAATCTGCATGGGTTTGTATAGAAAAAATAAATGATGATGAAGATTATTATTTATATATTCTCTAAAAATCTGTGCTTCTATTGCACTTTCAGTCTTATTTTATTTGTTTTCAATTTTTTTATTTTTTATTTCTTCTATTATTTTATTTTATGATGTTTAAGTCTTTATTCTAAGTCCTGTAAAGCATATTTAATGACCAGGAGGTTGTAGGTTCTAATCAGAGCCTTTAGCTTTATGTCTTGAACATCAGACCTCATCTGAAAGTAAAATAATAAAAAAAAGGTAGGATAGCTTGTGGGATCTTGTGGCTCAGTGGTAAGTGGTCATAGGTTCAAATCCTGGGCAGGGGTCTCCAAAAACATGCTTTATTATTAGATCTTTCTTAAATGATCCTGGTTTAAACCTGAGTAAGAGGAACAATATCAACAGTAAGTGACTCAGAATCACAATCAGAAAAAAATATATATTTTGGAGGACATTTTAATGGACTGTTTTGCACCATCTCAATTATCAGGTTTGTGCTGGCTTCTTTGAAGTTTGGTGCTCCAGCTGGTCCTTTGGCTTCTTGTTGACCGAACAAGAAGACTGGGACAGACTGAACAGAACAACGACTTTATGAGTTCTGGATAAGATCAGTGGTGGATGAGGTAAAGATTATAGTGTGACTTTCATTAGAACATTTTCTGCAGCAGCATGCAGCTCTTAATCTCAGCTGGTTTTCCCATTACTTTTCTCTATATTATATGTTTTTAAATGGAAAAACATGTAAAAAATAAATATTAATATTGTGTTATTTGGTGCTCCAATTTTGTAAAAGATCATCTTTTTAAAAAACTATGGAGCAGGGGTGATTAAGAACTCAAGAACTCACCTGTTTCAAGGTTTATGCGGACCCCTGGACCTCAAGTGTAGGGTTGTGCACTACTACTCTGTACCTAGTCGTTATTGAACCTGCTGTGGGGGTATTGGGGTCATTCTCACTGTGGCCTATAATGCGTGGGGGTCCACTGAGACTAAGCTCCCTAAATCCTTATTGGGCCCCTCATGTAGATACTGAGACAGTTAAACATCCATGACCCACAGAAAGTCTTCAATCTTAAAACAGTCCTCCTGTTAGATGCCATCAACACTATACAGACAGGCATTACAATTTCTCTTCCTTTTATTTATAGTATATAAGGCATCTGTGGTGACCATTTTCAAGTGGATCTTTCACAACCTGCAAGATACATTCATTATTTATTCCTTAAAATCTTTAGGTTTGCATTAGATGCTGCTGGGTGAGTATCAGCTTGTTTGAGGCAGAAGAGCAGTAATCAGGCATGTTACACTGTCATTTTTTGCAGTAAATGAAAGCAATTTTAAGGATAGCTTTTCCACCAATCGCAATTACTATGGAATCATCATAATGCCGTTTGGTATATTACCGAGGACCAATTTAATGTGGTTTTATGCAATTCAGTCTGTGAGGATGAAGCAAAGCTGTTTACTTGACCAAAGGTAAAAGTTTGTTTGTTTAGGGTTGCATTGCTGAAGGCTGGAAACTGTTCATTTGATACCCTTTGACATTCCTTTTGTTTTTCATCTCTTTATTCTGTTGGTGGTAGCTTTAAACTGATGCTCAAAGGTGCTGGGAAATGGCAAACTTTCCTCGTCCTGACAAATGTATTCATGCAGAGCGTTGCCCTGCCGCACCCTGCTGTAAAGTATATTTATCATGTAGAGTTGCGAGATGTGTAGCTCCAAGAGACACATCGACCCACGTTGAGCTCACATCTTAGCCAGACATGTGGCCACTGGGGAGCTGGAGAACATGGGAGAAATGAGCATGAAAAAGCTATTAAGTCCTGGGGGCCTTTTGTCTCTGGCAATGCTGTCTCTAGAACTGCTGTGCATTGTAGCATGTGGAGGCCCAGATCTAAACAGACGGCCTGAAATCTGATCTAAGATCAGCACGCAGAATCTGAGGTCCTGGAGCTTCCTGACGCTGAGTTTGCTCAAACCAGAAATGAGTAGCTTGCTCTCCCTCGAGAGAAGCATCAACCCCACAGAACTCGCGAATAGGACATCACCTCAGATGTGTCACATCCAGCAGAAAACTAGAGCTTCTCAACATACCAAGGTGGCCCTACATAGGCAAAACATTAATAAACCATGAAGAAAGAGCATTAAGAAATGCAGTTTTGTCAGTCTTTCTGAGCTGCGTGGGTTTTAGTCATGAGAACTAAAGTTCTTATGAAAAGAAAGAGAATAGCAGCTCAGTGGGGAGTCTCCGTCTTCAATGGCTTTTGATGCGCCATTGATGCACTTCACATTCAAGCCTGTAAAAATTTACCTGTGCAATTAAAGCTGCCATTTGCAGGGAACCCAGAAGTGTTCATGTGTCCTGGGAACAGCAAATGTCCTTGAGCAGACTCTGAGCTCACAAGTGTGGTTACCATGCTAGGAATTCAAACAAAATCAAGACCAAATACACTTTTTCCTGGCAAATTCCTGTGCCAAGCTCTTCTGGACTGTGTACCACTCTATACTTTTTGTAGGACGTTATCTTTGGTACTGCATCTCTCCTTTCCAGCAGTTTGGAACAAAACAGCATTTAATTTGAGATTTTTTTCTGAGCTAGAAATTCTTTCAAACATGCCTTTGAACAAACATCAACGCTCTGAAGAACACCTTTTTTTCCCCTAGTTAAAGCCAAAGCCAGGCCAGTCTGGAGTGTGTGCCATTCTAGACTGTGTGCCAAATAAGTGAATCCTTTGGAAATTTTTTGGATTTGCATCGAACGCTCACCTACTTTCGAGACAGTTTGAAACAAAACGGCAGGAGCTGTGCAATTTCAGTAAGTGTTTGAAATTCTTGGTGGTTGCGTCTGCTTCTAGTGTTTAGCAAACAAACTGCTAATTAGGTACTCCAGATCTTGCACAGAGAGGCAGCATGCTGTAAGATCCTTTCAGTGCGCTTTTCACTTGAATGACAGCATAGCAATTATGGATCGATAGCAGAGGATTTAGGCTGGGGTGGCTGAAATGAAGAATAATTGCTAGGAATTTCACATGAATAGAAGTCATCAATCATGGATGTGAATCCCTCAAATTCCAACAAAGGCTGAGGTTATTATGTGACGCGTTTGCTTCAACAAATGACGTGTTGGAAGCATAGGGTGTAGGAAAAGCATGTAAGGTTGTTTGAAGACTAGAAATTTAACCGAGGGTAGATGGAAAAAAACGCTGAGCAGTAGCAGCAGTGTGTTATCAGAGTATCAGACCCAAGGGCTAAACAACAAGCTTTCTGCTTCACAGTCAGTTCTGCTTGTAACACTATGTGGGTTCTTTGAGATTGCTTGCTTTCTTTCTGGTCTCTAACAAACAAAAACCAAGCGGATGGAATAGTGGTTAGCAGAAAGCAGGTGTGAGCCATCAGTCATTAACCTCCCCAGTGATGTCCCAACTCTCTCGCCACCCTCAACTATCCAGCATTCAGCCGCTTACAAGTCATGAGTCACTGCTGCGTCTTTGAAGCAGCTTGTTTTTCCACTAAAATTTTATTTTAGCCAACCAAACTATGCAAAGAATTCTCAGCTGTAATGAGCACGGACAGCTCCACTCTATTTCTTTTGGTGTTGAAAGGGTCCACCCATTTCATGATTTGGTTCCTCGGTTCCAAAGTTCGAAAAAATTTACCAACTCTAAACTTCATACTGTTTTTTGTAACAAAACTTTATTTTACACTACAGTAAGTACCTCGTATTTAATAGGCAAATATGTAGTACTTAAAAGTAATTTTCTGGTACATACTCTGTCATGAACATCTGACTTGCTCTGTATTTTCATACTTTAAGTAGTTTCTTGTACATACTTTGCATGTTCATAGTAACAAATGAAAATGGCAAGGTGTGTATAATGGATTGTTATGTAGTATTTGCAAGCAATTACTCATACATTACTTAAGCATGTTTCAAGTACACTAAGTACATGAGTACTTTTCATATGTTCGATATACAAGTACAAAGTAACTCATCAGAAATAACATATATATATTTCAGGATTTAATTTTTAGAAGTTACCACATAGGGGTAAGTACAACTAAACACATATTTACCTATAACTGTGTACTGTAAAAACATGCTACAGATTTTTTGCTACAATTTTTGAGATGAAGAGATTAAAGAAAAATACTTTAAATTCCTCTTTTACAAATTCCTCTTTTAACAATATTCTTTCCATTACCAATTGCAGCAGGAATGGTGACCTTTCCATTCAGAAACAGTCTCTTTCAGAACTTCAGTCAATTGTTCACCTATGCGAGCGCTTCATGAATGGGATGTGTCTGGAGAGCTATTTTTTATCAGAATTCCCATGTATCAGTCCTGTATTCTGCTCTTCCTGTAAAAAAAAGCCCTCTATTGCATGAGAATTCCAGTCATCTGTCATAAATACAACGAATTGTGTCACACTCAAGCATTTGTTTCTTCTTCTTTTACACAACTTGTGTACTGTAGGATTTCATACCCTAACTATAGTACATTTAACAGTCTTCAGAATCTTGTGGCTTAAGCGCATTTAACAGCAACTGGAATAGAAATGTTCCATATCATTGTAGTTGTCTAATTTCATAAAAATTTGGGTACATGCAAATTCATATGAATATTAAAATGTGTCCTTATTCTATGGATGAACAATCACAGCTGAAGTGGTGCATTTGCGAGAGATAAAAAGTGTCAGTATTGTTTTTATTGCCATTTCCTCACCGCACGAAGAGACACAACATGTCGCTTTTTATTTAACCTTTCTGTGTTTAGTTATGTTCTGTTTATATGTTTTCTGATTATCTTTTGATTTAATTTACATTGGTTTGGACTTGTGCTGCGGAGAAGGATGGGAGAAGGATGCTGAGGAGAGACTCTGAGTGTGTTGATACTGTGGAGAGACTCTGAGTGTGTTGGGAGAAGGATGCTGAGGAGAGACTCTGAGTGTGTTGGGAGGAGGATGCTGAGGAGA
>JBBIGA010157181.1:0-17880 GCA_037576975.1 Alestes dentex | reverse complement strand
CATGATGCGTTGCTTAAGTGGTAAGATCTATTCTCAACCTCAAATTTGGTTTTTAATGTAACTTATGTCTGTGATTGCTCAGTCCTATGACAGATAGAAGGAGAAAATTGAAGGAAGTTCAGATAGAAGGATGTTGTATTGAAAATGTAAAAAAAAAAAAAAAACAAATGAACGTGAACTAGTTCATTTTTGAGCTGTGAACTTCGTTCAAAATTTTAAAAAATGAACTATGAACATGAACTAGTTCATTTTATTTGATTTTTATACACATATACATAAGCATATATATGTTGTGATCTGATGTTGTGATCTGACCACTTTCAACCAGTTTCTTGTGGAAACTCAGTGTTTCCAATTACCTCCCAATGCATGCTTCACACTTACTGTTAAGACAGATAAACAGTTGTCATGTCTACCAAAGACTTTTGTACAGTATAAAGTAATAGTAACTGCACACAAAGGTTGCATACAAACAGAATGTTAAATTGACAATTGTTATCTTTGTTTGCTATGTTTTGGTAAGAATCGTGTTTTCATTCAGTGCTGGACAGGTTTTAATCATATAATTTTAAAACTCAATTTTTTTCAATGTAGTGTGAATTTTATTTATGGTCCGGATCTATTCTCTGTAAGGAAATTTCATCTTAAATGTAATTTTATCTTACTGACAGTTTGTACAATTTGAGCTGCAGTCCTGAAAACAGCCCTTTTTTCTTTTTGTCTTTGGAAATGCAAGGCTTAAAGAAAGATTGCTGTTGTGGAATCCTGTGCATTTTACAGTGTGATTGCGTGATTCAGCAAAATCCTTGACTTAGGCTGGTCATTTGATTGTGCTTTCCAGTAGACACCTGCAGCTTTCCCATACATGTTACATAGGGATGCACCGAAATGATTTTTTTTTTGACCGAAATCGAAAACCGAAAATGAGAAAACACTTGGCCGAAAACCGAAACTGAAAACCGAAATAAATTATTATTATTATTGAATTACTAAAAGAATATATTTGTTACAAAACTATGAAAATATTAATTCAGCATTCAGACAATGCACAATATAAAATACATTTTGAAATAAAATATTTTATTTGGCCCCACTCATGAATAGCCTAAAAGCAAGATAGCTGAAATATTATACACTTAAATGTCTTCTCTCATAGAACTAGTGAATTCAAGTGCATTTTAATATTCTGAGCGAAGTGCATGAACAAATTGCATTCAGAACAAGTTCTTTAAAAACTGGTGAAAGATATAACAACATTCTCTGTCGGCTTATAACAAAATAGTGTATCAAAACAAAGACTAAGATATATTAACTGTAATCACTGGAAAACTTTCTTTCCTTTTCAAGAACACAGACAGAAAGTGGCCATTCTGTCATAGGTGAACAGCTCAGAATTCTACCTCTGCATTTAACCCATTCACCAACTGAAGCATCCAGGGAGCAGTGTGTGAGGACGGTACCTTGCTTAGGGTACCTCAGAGGTCTTGGGAATCGAACCCGTGACTTCCTAATCGCAGGGCGAGCGGGATGTTTTGATTTTATATGATAAATTAATCCAGACATTGAGACAAACGGCTTTCCACGTGTCTTTCTTAGAAATATAGAAATGCGCCCACAGGGCAGACATGCGCGTGCAGGCTGTGGTTGCATCATCTGCTTCATCATTGCGTCATCGCTGTTTAGGTCGCGTTCCAAAAAAATTTCGGCCTAAACCGGAAATGCATTTTTTGCCGTTTTCGGCCCGAAAATTTCGGTGGCCGAATTTTCGGTGCATCCCTAATGTTACATATTACATATGTGCTCTTTATACCAAGCATACATTTTGGCTTAAGTTTACCTGCTGCTTGAAAGGTTTGTTTTTGTTTCTGCATTTTTATGCCTTCTGATGTGTTTTTGCGATGAAAATATGATGATATTACATTAATCAGGCTCATGATGTGCAGGGTTAACCTCATTTTACATTTTACTCACAATTTGCATATTTTGATTAAGGAATGAATATCTAATCTTAGAATTATCTGCTTTTTTACTGCTGTGTTGCCTGTCCTTTATCCTTGCAAGGCCTGTAAAGCTATAAATATATCAATAATAACAATTTGATATGCTTTTTTACTACCTGAAGTATTACTTTGATATCTTCATCATAACTGACATTGAGAAATTGATCTCGTTGCTGTTCTCTCTTACGTACAATATTTAATGGCATAACTGGTCATGACATGAAATTGTAGAGTCAAAGAGATGTTCATCATTTCAACCATATACACAGTACCCAGTGCAATGAAACAATGTTCCTCCAGGACCATGGTGACACAAGAACAGGAATAGACACACCACTAGACTACATAAGTGCAGACAGGACAAAATAGGAAGAGACAGCAAGAAAAACACAAGAGCAACAAAACAGGACAAGACTACATTTAGTGCAGTTGACAGCTACAGTACTAGTTTTAATGAATACAGTATTGTGACGTATACTGTATTCTAGCAGCGGAGCGTATGTGTGCAAAAATGCAGAATAGAGGTAGACAGTGCAAATAATAGCAGCAGCAGGACAGAGAGTGTGCAATATGTAAAGCATCAAGGGTATTGACTGAGGCCATTGGAGTGTATGTTGTTTGTTTAAGGCAGAAAACATCAGTGTGCATTGTATTCGGAGGACTAGAGGGAACTTCAGTTTAGAGGTGTGTGTGTGTGTGTGTGTATGGGGGTACGGTTTATGTTTCAGGTCTGACATTCTGGCAGTGGAGGCTTGTATGCTACAGAACCATAGGTGGCTACACACACACCAGTGGCATACCCACTGGTGGTGGCCTAGTGGGTATGATATTTGCCTCTAGAGGTCATGGGTTCGAATCCTATCCTCAGCATACCACTCCCTACGAAACCAAATGCCTTAATTTTACCCCTTGAAATGACCTTTATTAAGGGAAAAGTCCACAGACTACGGCTGATTAAGAGGTAAAACTACTGAATTTTCCCCTTACTTTTTCAAATTTGACCCCTAAATAATAGATCCTCCTGAATTAATGGCTTACATTTAAGATGAATGGGTTTCACACTCATGCCTTAAATCTAATTTTAAGATAAAATTAAGGGGTCGGGTTCACGAATTAATGGCCACTTAATTCAGTTTGGTGTAATTTCAGGGGTAAAGTAAGGTAGTGTTAAGCACATTTTAAGTACACTGAGTTTTGTAGTCACTGGGTCCCTGAGCAAGTTGCTCCAGGGAGACTGTCCCCTGTAGTTGGGGAATGGAAGTCACTTTGGATAAAAGCATCTGCTAAGTGCCGTAAATGTAAATATAAATGTAAACAACTGGCCAGATAATAGGAGGGAGAAGAGGGTGTGTGAGTGGTGTGTGGTATCTTTGCAGATAAAGTGTAAATGTCCATGACAGAGGGGGGAGACACCCAGATGATCTTCTCAGTTGTCTTCTGTTCTCTGATTTGAGGAGGGCAGCTGGTGGCCTGGCAGTTATGGAGTTACCCCTGTGATTGGAAGGTTGTGGGTTTGAATCCCAGGTATGCAAGTGATGGTGGTCTAGTGGGTAGGATGCTTGCCTCTTGACCAAGAGATCATGGGTTCAAATCCTACCTTCAGCAAACCATGATTGGATTCCTGAGCAAGACCCTTAACCTTAAGTTGCTCCAGGGAGACTGTAGCTAGGGGGATAAAAGTGTCCCCTTGTAGCTTTGGATAAAAGTGTCTGCTAAATGCTGTGAATATAAATATAATACCACTGAGGTACCTGTCCCCACACACTGCTCCCCTGGTTACTGTGCTGCTGGCTGCCCACTGCTTCACTTGAGTGAATGATTTAAGATTGTTCACACTGTGTTTGTGCAGGACAAATGGACACTTTACACTAAGAATAATTTGTTCTTGTGATGTGACTCTTATAACAGTCCAGATCCCCACCCCATCACATAACTGTGTGGTACTGTGCAAATGTTGTACTCAATTTTACATGTAACAAGTCATGTTAAAAGTCCTTGTGACTTAATGGCTATATTCATCACCATAAAGTAACATTTCCATAGAATCACAAGGCCTTAACATTACCCAGTTTGAGGTAACTAAGAATAAATACAAACAATACATTGTTGTGATGACCTAGCATAAAATCCTTACCTTGTTTGTTTTTAAACGTGTTGCAGGTCACATGAAGAAATGCTTTGGCAGTGTAAGAATTACAATCGTAACTATGAAAAGAGAGCCCAGATATTTAAACATTACAGGCTAAATTATGAGTTTATGCAAGAATTAAGTGTACACCAGCTTTGTTTTACTGTCTGTCATGTGGAACTGACCACTTTACTCATCTGTGAACTGCACATTTTAAAGTCAGATGACTTTATAAAGAATGTAACTTTGAAAGCAATGTCATAGTTCACAGTGGTAATGTACACAAACAACACAGTTATGAAACACCATATGGACAAAAGTATTGGGACACAGCTCCTAATGCTTGAATTGAGGTGGCCCCTCCAGTGAAGGGGAATCTTATTTCATCAGCATACCAAGACATTTCGGACAATGCCATATTAAAATATATGGTTTTGAAAGCAATGTCATTAAAGTCCCTGTTGGTGTAATGGTCTGTTGTCCCAATACTTTTGTCCATATAGTGTAGATGAGAGAACAGTCTGTAGCTCAAGATGGGTAATTATAGAGCCAAAATGTGTCAGCTGAGACATGGAAGCAGTTCCACAGATGGTGACCCTCCAAACAAAGACAGCAAGAACCCATGGAAACCAGAAATTAATTTCCTATCTGAATATCCAGAGGGATGGAAGACAGCCTTGAAGGAGCTTGTCAGGTTCTGGTCAGTGAAATGATAAAGTCCAAGCCAAATGCATCCCTTGTAGAGAAGGAAATGGATGTGACGTTTGCTCTTCTGAGAAATTAAGTTGTCAAAAACAAGCCTCCCATTAGAGATGGCCAGCCCTTTTACAGAAAACCCGGATTGTATGACTGTTTTGTACAATTATGTACAATTGGGTAAATCTGTGAACAAAATATAGTTTGGTGGCTTGTCAGCTAAGGAGAATGTATCCACTTTCAGTCCCATTTGTGTTGGAGACTTGTAAAAAAAAAATAATAATAATAACAGCTTCCAGAAAGTCATATGACTCCCATTACATTTTCCTAAACTGCTTTTTACTTGACTGTCACCAGTTGCAAGTTAATCATTTTTTACAATTTTTTACAAATTATGCTCTGCCATCTTCCATGGACAAAATGACTTGAGCTTGTTAACTAATTTTAGGCAGCTGGGTTGCCACAGAAATGACATGTTCTGTTTTGAGCCAGTTTGTCATAAGCAATGGACTGTGAAAGTCAATAGGTGCTGCACTGCCACCTATCTTGTATCGCCTAGACTATAAACTCACTTTTTGGATAATGTCTTCAGCTCCCAAACTCAAAGAGGAGTTAATTAATTTAACATCTGTTTGAGTTAGGGAGCCAAGGACGTTTGCATAACTTTCCTCCAGTAACAGAGAAGTAAAAACACCATTTAAGTGAATGTACTTTGAGTCATGATTCTCAAAAATGTTGCATGTGGGTAGTTTTTCAGGACATCTGGGATTGAAAGTTGGAGGGGTTGAGGGCTGCAGGCAAACAAGCACTTTCCCTTTTGCCCCTTTAACTCAAGAACTGTACAAAAATCATGTGCAACATATGTGCAATTTCTTATTGGGTTTAAATTTTTATCACCATGCAACAGTCAACCATGCAACCATGGGTGTATAGCATTGTGTATTTTGTACATAGTTTTTATTGGATTTTTAGACTTTTATTTTATATTGTTCTTGTATCTGTCTCTTTGTGCAGTGGCAACGTAAGCAGTTTCCTCCAGGATCATTAAAGGTTTCTGATACTGATTCTGATAAACAAAAAAAAGGTCAACAGGTTTAACAGCCTTTTCTTCAACAAACACCCTTTCTATCACTTAGCAATAGTCTGTTATCTGACATTATCTGACAAGCTTTTACCTTTACCTGTGTGTTTGTATTTTTCCACAGAAGTAAAAGTCCAGAAATTATGGTAAGACGTGATAGTACTTGATAGTACGAGAGACTGAAGATTTAACTTTTTTTGCCATTTCCAAAGACAAAAGCAAATGCTTGGGATTTGTTCACCAAGCTGAATACACACTCACTGTCAACCGTTATGCTTTGCTCAAAGCGTTTCTTTTGCTTTTATGGTCATAAAATGAATCGGTCTGACTGAATAAGCATGCAAAAACATTTCCATAAAAGCCTGTCTGAACCTAAGTGCAATGTTAATGAGCATCCTAAAAGTTCATTTGTGCTGATACATTCAAATCTTTTTTTTACTTGAAATGGGCGCTCATGTAATATATTGTTTTTAACATGACTTTGCAATAACTTTATGATTTTAAAGTTAGCAAGTCCATTTGAAGCCAAGCAGACCAGCTTGGACTGTGGAGCATTTTGTTAATCAAGTGATCTTCTAATGTATATTGAATTCCTTGCCAACAGTTTCTACATGAAATCATTTTCCAAAAAACTGATGTTAGTGTGGCAATCTTAACTCATTTTTGTCTTGGTTTGTTTAATGATATTTCACTGACTGTTAGACTAAATGGCGAGAATCATAATCAATCCAAATTCGCATTGTTGCTGTGATATTCTTTCAAAATGGAAGGATTTGGCTAAACGCAGTGAGATCACTCAACCCACAAAGAAGGGAATTCATGTTTAGAACACAAATAAAAGCCAAACCACAATCCAGAGCCACAAACCTGTGCAATGAAAACAAGGCCTAACTCTAAACCTTCCTTAAAAACCTACTGATTAACTTGACTCAACACAGGTGTGGAAAACCCTCTCAGTTTTAAGGCAATACTGACCTCCAGAGGCAAGGAGGCAAACTCCTGGGGCCTAATATTGCTCTACCATCAATAAATGATCAATTATTTTTGTTTTTATTTGATTCTACACGATTGATATTGCAATGACAGTATCTGGAAATAATTATAATACATTTGATAACTGGTTGTTGATAAAGTTAATCAGGTTTTAGAGATCCATATGCCTCTTTTTAATTTCAAGCAACTGCTTCTCTAAGAGTCTTTGCAAGGCCCTATACAGAACCTATGCTTTCATTAAGTATGATTTCTATACATTTTCCTGCCCCATCTTTAGCAACAATCACTGTAAAACAAATACAAGGTATGCAATTAGTGGATGTAAAGAAGGGAATGACTGTACTAACCAAGACAAATTGAAGAAAATTTGAACCAAACAGAGCCCAAAGACCTAAGGAGTAGGTAGCAGATAAGATAAAAATGTGAGGTTCACTAAACAAGTATTAGTAGTTATTTTTGTATGGGCAAACTGAGGTTGTACTTGTACAAGTATCTTTAGTCCTTAATGCCAGACCCACCGGACCCACTCTTGATGAAAATATAAAATCCTGATGAAAATATTAGAGGATAGAGGACCTTTGGGCAGGACATACATGTCGGTTGGCAACACAGCATGGCTTGTTGTGCAACTTGCATGCATTAGTAAGGATAAAATAAACTTGGAGGGAAAACAAGGGTTTGTGAAGCACAGATAGCTTGACACTGATATAACATTACAAAATCCTAAGGGTCTTAGCTAAAATTAGCATTATCATAGTGGTGGTATTGTGATAAATACAATTATACTGACTCAGTATCGCATGGCATGACACATTCTACCTGTTCCCCCAACCTGGACGGTGGATTATACACACTCCACAAAACAGGAGAAGATAATTGTAAAGATCAGCCTTAACTCAAATCACTTTTTGCAAACGCTAACAGCGGCAAAACAGCTTCAAAATCAGTCCAGCTATCCTGCAGTCTAGGCAAGGCATACATTACATGATGTTTAGCCCAGTCTTACCCTCAATTTATCCTTCCTTCAAATTTTCAGCTTAGAGCAAGTTGATGGCACGGATAATATTGTGATATGAGGAGGAAAAAATGAGCAAATCTTAAGTTTTAAACCTCATCTGTAATTAAACAAGTGATAGCCTACGGGAAAACTATGATAATGAGGATCAAACCTTTCCTATCAGAGACTCAGCTGAAAGACTGTGTGCAATGCTGCATTGTCAAATCAAGTGCTTGCAAAGAATACATAATGTGTTAGCAGTGCAGTGATTCTGGAAGTCATATTGTGCCCACTGGCCATTATTATCACAAGAGTGTTGGCCAGTGTTGGACTGTATCACACATGAGGACGCTCTAAAGGCTCCAGCATAAATCGTCATGTGACACTGGAAGTCACAGTAATGCTTGCCATTATAATTGATCAGCAGCCTGCTGGAGTAGAGCAGGTGATTCAGTGGCTCTAATGTGATTCAAGAGAGAGGGTCCATTAGCTTGGGATATATATTAAATCTGTATTACAATCTACAATGCCATCAAAAACAAATCATTTTTGTATTTTTGTTACATAGTGGGTTCAGATCCTTATCTTGCTTATTAAATGACATTTTGTAACACATATCATTCTTATGAAAAAGATTACATCATTTAATACTATTCAGTTCAATTGAGTTTTAGTTTAGCAACTGATGTTGTCATAAAGAAGGTTGATAGAGGACCAAGCGCCCAGAGAGCAAGGCGACAGAGATGAGGACAAACTCCCTAAAGTTGGAGGAAGAAACCTAGAGAGGAACCAAGTTTCAAAAAAGGAACCTGTCTGCTTCTGATTGACCTGGATTTAGAGAACGGAGAAAACTAATAGAAGGCCTTAATGCACAGACTTAATTGCCGCTCAACTGCTAGCAGTCTATAGCTCACGGAGTAGGGACATTTAGAGTCAGTAGTGGTAGTTCTTTTTTGAATCAGTGTGAGGAGTAGTTTGAGAGTCTCCAGTCCACAGCAACAGGAACCGCAGTCTCTGCTGGAGCTTTGAGCAGCAATCACGCTTGGATGGGGGAGTAGGAACATACACGGGAAGTCCAAAAGACCCGAACCAGTCTAGGACCCTGGTGATTGCAGATCAGGGATGAGGTGGTGACACTTAGCACTGATGATGCTTGACCAGGCTAGAAAGATGAGCAGAAGATAAGCCAAAGGAAGGGATGGAGAACAAACAGAAAACAGGGTTAGTTCTGTTTAAGTTTACAGGGTCAAATTATAACGGTAAAGAGTGCAAGTCGAAACTCCGGCACACCTGGCTATAGCAATCTAGCTATAATGTGAACTTTTCTCTTTTTTATAATACAAGTCTGAAACAGGGCAATATTTCAGAAGGTACCATTGTGATTGGTCTGACCTCCATTTAGAGGTCACAGACCATGTCACCAGGGAAACTGATTGGAGACATAGCTGGAAAGGGGAGAAACGTTTGATTAGAAGCCCTTGAATTTTAGACCTTAAAAACCTGGTCCAGAGAGGAAAGTTCAGTGAAGAGTCCACCCGCATAAAGTTCATGAAATGTAGTACAACCCTTAATCCATAAAGCAAATACAAATATTCACAGAGAAAGAAAAAAAATTCCAATTGGTGAACAAATGTTTACATAAGTGGTCTCAACCAGAGAAAGACCTTAGGCAAAAATTCTACTTTAACTGACATTTCTTCAACTTTTATTTATCTTGATCCAGCAACAAAAGCACAGAGGGAACAGTCAGTGTTTGGATACCTCACACGTTCAGCTTTAGGGAAGGTTTTTGTGAACATTTACTTAAACTGAGTTGTTAATCGCAAAACACAAACGGCAGAATTCATAAGGGAATCTATGTTGAGAATATTATTATGCTGGAATTCACTATAAAGAAAAAGTTATGGGATGACTGTGTACAAAAACGTATGCATGCTTTGTTTCCATTCTTGCTTATTCATTACCTAGTGTTCATTATTAGTCTGTGAAACTGTTGGGTTCTGGTTTGTGATTGTCCACTTGTCTGCTGTGTTCTGGCACTACAATAAAGTTGCCAATGTGCCAGCACTTGGTGGACATTTCTAGAAGTCATATCAATGCACTTTGTATGAATACAAATGCTGTCTGTAGCTTTTTTGTTGCTATAAATAATTCACCAGCTACTCATTCTTTAATGGAAAGGAATGACTACAGGGCCTCCACTGACTAGGTATTATTTGAATGGTGGTCACACTCTCAGCAAAGAGATTTACCACTATATTGGTGGCATGACAGAATGTGACATGATGAGAGTTTTTAATCTATCTGTGTTGTTATTTGGTTGAAAATAGTTAGCTGAAGAGCTAGAGGTTGGTTTAGACGAATTGTATTGGGGCACGCCTGTTTTTCAGGATTCACTTCTAGTGAAGGCCAATCTTGATGCTTCAGCACAGCAAGACATTCTAGACAACGCCATGCTTCCAATTTTGTGGACACCGTTTGGGGAGGAACCTTTTCTATTTCAGCATGACTGAGTCCCAGTGCACAAAGCAAGGTCCATAAAGAGATAGTTGGTGTTCAGTTCAGTGTGGAAAAACTTGACTCATCCTGACATCAACCCCATTCAACACCTTTGAAATGAACTGGAACGGAAATAGCGAGCCGAGCCTTCTCGGCCAACATCAGTGCCTGACCTCATAAATGCTCTACGGAATGAATGGGCACAAATTCCCACAGAAACTCCAAAATCTTATGGAAAGCCTTCCAAGAAGAGTGGAAGGAGAAAGAACTGCAACGGGGGGGAACAACTCCATGTTAAAGTCTATGTATTTGAGCGCAATGTTAATAAAAGTCCCTGTTGGTGTAATGATGAGGCGTCTCAACACTTTTGCCTATATAGTGTATATCAACAATGTAGATGTAGATGCAAAGTAGGTGTATCTAATAAACTGGCTACTATGTGCATTTCAACACAGGTGTCAAGACAGGTGTTAAGTAAATTTAAGTAAATATTAATGTGAATGCAGTAAGTGTTCATTTTTTTGTCTGTTAATGTACTTACAGGTCAGTAGTTGTTTAATGTGACACGCTTATAGGTAGCTTAGTCTGAGAAGTTAGATTTGTTGTTGACATTTTCATCCCATTTCCAGACACCTAGTGCTCTGGTGACTATCTACGTGTCAGACAAAATGTCTACAGTGTGTGCAGCTGGTTTCATTCTCTTGGCATTTAGTCCAAACCTTTGTGGTCTGTGAGAACAATACATGTGCTTCTAAAAAGCCAATGTCTCCATTCATCTAGGCTAACAGCTAAAAGCCATTGGTTGGCGATGTTATCGTGCCAAAACCGGATAGAAGGGCACATGGAAACATCTATTTTTGAAATGTCCACCTCCATGAGGAACTGCTTGGTTGGATCATGTTTCAGAAGTGTAATGGGGATGGTCCTTTAGAGTGTGGAAGACATTTAATGGCTTCGCATGAGTGCTGTTTGTGAGGTTTTTTTTTAATATGCTGTTAAGACTCTCCCCAGACAGTAACCAGACATCAGATCAGGTGTTTTATACACTATATGGACTTTTGCACTATATTGCATTCAAATACATAGACTTTCATATGGAGATGGTCCCCCATTGCAGCTATAACAGCTTCCACTCCTCTTGTAAGGCTTTCTGTGGGAGTTTGTGCCCATATCTGAAGTCAGGCGTTGATGTTGGACGAGAAGTCCTGGCTCACAATCTCTGTTCCAGTTCATCCCAAAAGTGCTGGATGGGATTGAGGTCATCCAGCCATGACTTTATGGAGCTTGCTTTGTGCACTGGGGCACAGTCATGCTGGAATAGGAAAGGTTCTTGCCCAAACTGTGTCCACAAAGTTGGAAGCATGGCAGTGTCCAAAATGTCTTTCTATGCTGAAGCATTAAGATTGACCTTCACTTCACCAGCCTAAACCCTGCAAGCCAGATGTGCCCCAACACTTTTATCCATATAGTGTATTTCATCTCAGTCACAAGATGTCAAGTTACAGGGGAAGGTGCAGCTTCAGGCAGGAGCCAATGCCAAAACTATAAAATTATTATAAAATTAGTGGCTGCATATAAAAAACCAAAGATGTAAAGCACTTCCTTTGCTGCAGATAATACTAAAACCCTGAATAAGTCCACAATCCAA
Source organism: Alestes dentex (assembly GCA_037576975.1). NCBI lineage: Eukaryota > Metazoa > Chordata > Actinopteri > Characiformes > Alestidae > Alestes > Alestes dentex. The sequence goes on along the minus strand of JBBIGA010157181.1, from coordinate 5,838 downwards.
ATTACCAACCTCAGGACTCTTATAGTCAGGTCACAAACTTTTAACTTTGTGCCCTCTCTTTTTCACTCCCTCCGGTCTTGTAGAATTGCTAATGAAAGAGACTAGAGTAAATAAGGAAAGGGTAAAAGGGTAGGGTGAAATGGGCATTTCTCAGTTTTAACATAAAGATCAATCCAGAATATATCATTAAATATTCATAATGTCCTGTAGTCATACTAAAGGCTATTCGATAGCTGCGGGCATGATAGCGCTTAGACCTTGGACACCAAGAAAGTAAGGCTCTGTTTTTTTAGATGTAAAACAGAAGTAGTCTTTGGAGGCTGGTGAATTAGACGGAAACTCAGCGATGGGATAAACGCAGGTGTTGGATGGGGTTGAGGTCAGAGCTCTGTGTGGGCCAGACAAGTTCTTCCACACCAACCTAATCCTACCATGTCTTTATGGAGCTTGCTTTGTGCACTGGTTCTATTCATGCTGGAATAGAAAAGGTTCTTCCCCAAACTGTGTTTACAAAATTTGAAGATTGGTATTGTCCAAATGTCTGGGTGTGCTGAAACATTGTAAGGGGCCTAGACCAAACCCTGAAAACCAGATGTGTCTCAATACTTTTGTCCATATAGTGTTTCGTCCATATATCGTTTTCTCTCAGTGTTGTGCCTCTTCATCTAACTCTTGATTCTGCTCTATTTATTCTTTCCTGCTACTGTAATCTGTGTTGTTGTAATATGCCCTGTTTAATGTTTAATGCTTAGTCTACCCGTGTCTGCTAAGTGCTGTTTCCTGTTCTATGTCTCAACTATTTGTAAAGCGACCTTGAGAAAAGGCACTCATGACATACATGAGATTCTTCATGTATGTTAGACATACACAGGACAGGCTTATTCAGTTTACATCAGGTAGCAGTGATTCTGAACACGATGGCATATGAGTGGGAGCCCTGTTTAAAGTGCAGCATCCTCCTCCCTCCCTCTTTTCTCTCAACAAAATAGCGTCCACACCAGAGCAATCAGCGACTGCATTACCTCTCTGTCAATGTTTCTACCTCCTGATTACAAACAGTGACCCAGAAAAGGAATCTCTTGGATCACTGCTCTGTTCATCCACCTACACCCATCTACTGCTAAATAATAATAATAATAATAATAATAATGATGATGATGATGATGATGATTTTCATTACTATCATTTGTGAGCAATTATTTAATGGCAAACGGTCATTCCTCATCTTTGTCATGAGTTAACAGGATAGGTTTATTCAGTTTATCTCACTTAGCAATGATTCTGAACAAAACTTTGACCTGCAGTATCCTCTCACCTTCGTGAGTAAAGATCAGTTTTTGCATTTTTGAAAGGGCCTTTTTAACACATGCACAGATCCTGTCTTGTCGTGTACTTTTGTTGTAAATAGTATTTGGAAATGTGTTTCAAATTTGAAACTAGAGGTGGGGAGACACACTGTTACTTGATCATATGATCACAATTACTTGAGCTGTTTTCCACAGTTGTTAGCTTTCATAGTCGCGTTATGTTACGACCTCAGTATGAGGAATTATTTTATCCCGATTAAAAAATTAATTAACCATTTAAAATGAACTTTTAATAATTAATCGATTGTAATTAAGTTCCAACAAATTATTCCCAATTAACTATTTAGTTAAGGGCTAATAAGTTAACATATGTGTTTTGAATTCTTTTAACCTCAGTTACCAATTAACTGATATAAAACAATTAATTATTTGAAATTATTTATTATTTTTTTTACATTGTGTACACTGTAGAATTTACAAATTATTGTCAAGATCCTTACAAAATACCTTTAGCATGCTCTGAAATAAATGGTTAGGGTTATTATGGTAACCTCATACTGTATACAAAAAAAAAAAAAGGTTTGCAAAAACACCTGTCAGGACCAGGAATGGAACACAGCCTCTTCCCCGTTTACTATCCTGGGATAGGGATGACTGGTGGGATAGCAAGAACCCCCCATCATGAGATTTCTTCATGGGTTCTTCCAGAGAAAGACTTCAGACATGAAGCTCTTTATAACAAAATATTTTTTCAGCTTTTATTACATTTGCTCATTGATGGTACAAAACTACAGAAAGAAATGGTCATCTTACCGTAGGCTGTGTTAATAAAAGCAAGAAAGGACAGCCTCCCAGAGAGCAGCCGTAATTCCAGCTTCAGTACATCACAAAAGTCTGACCCTCTTATTCTCTTATCATTTCATTTGCATACTGCAGAGTGGGCTCTATGTGTGTGCTCACATCCTTTTGAGCGTGTGTTTTAGTTTCATACATTTTTCTGGCTCAGTTTTGATGGAAAACCAGAGAACTCTTGACTCTTTAAGGTGTTTTTATAAAAGATTTTCTCATAAAAGATAAAAAAAAGTTCATTTTGGCTGTCAGGTAAAGAGGCAAATTATGTGTCATGTAGTCAGTTTTAGTAATAAACACCATGATGCTGACACAGTTAAAAAATTCAGCACTTTTACCAGTTCTGAGCATTTAACATTTCTAAACATTTCATGAGATTTAGGTACAATAAGCTGGCGAAAGTTAAACACCACTGGTAATGGCATTCATGAAAGAATTTTAAATATTGACAATACATTTCAGTAGGCTGGAATTCAAGATAAACCCAGCAGTGAAAGAAGCATGTTCATGCTGATATGAGATAATGCTCAGTAAGGGTTTATCTTTATTCTTGCTATTGCTGTTTTTCTCTTTTATTTATTAATTTGCAACTGACACTACATGACATACCCAACTGAAGACCATATTCATTGTCATTAACACTGTTTTTTGAAAAACTGTTCCATGCTTCTATTGCTGTGCTTTAAATGTCTTTACCAAGAAACAGGCCAGGTTCTCTATAGCCATATCATGTTAGAGCAGAATTTACAAAAATGTGTATAAAATCCAGCATATACCCAGTCTCCATTGATAAATATTGGCATTCTGTGCATTCTTTGCTAAGAAAAAGGTTGCAAAAACACCTGTCAGGACCAGGAATGGGACACAGCCTCTTCGCCATGAGATTTCTTCATAGGTTCTTCCAAAGAAAGACGTCAGACATGTAGCTCTCCATAACTAAATATTTGTTCAGTTTTTATTACGTTTGCTCATTTATGGTACAAAACTACAAAGAGAAACCATCATCTTACCGTAGACTGTGTTAATAAAGGCAAGAAAGGACAGCCCCCCCAGAGAGCAGCCGTAATTCCAGCTTCAATACATCACAAAAGTCTGACTTCGTTATTCTCTTATCATTTCATTTGCATACTGCAGAGTGGGCTCTATGTGTGTGCTCACATCCTTTTGAACGTGTGTGTTTTAGCGTTCATACATTTTTCTGGCTCAGTTTTGAAGGAAAACCAGAACACTCTTGACTCTTTAAGGTCTTTTACAAAACATTTTCTTATAAAAGATTTAAAAAAGTTCATTTTGGCTGTGAGGTAAAGAGGCAAATTATGTGTCTCTTTACCACAGTTAAGAAATTCTACATTTTTTTAGTTTTTTGAAGAACTGTTCCATGATTCTATTTCTCTGCTTTATATGTCTTTACCAAGAAATAGGCCACGTTCTCTATAGCCATATCATGTTAGAGCAGAATGTGCTAAACTGTGTATAAAATCCAGCATATAGCCAGTCTCCATAGATAAATACTGGCAATAGAAATGGGTCATACTAGATTTGCCTCAGTCTATTATTGTGCTATTGTGTGCTATTATTGCCCTCTTGAACAACATAAGCCCAGGAAATTTGTGACGTGAGTTTCATGAAATGGGACGAGGAACTGCTCACAAGCCTAAGATGTGCAATGCCAAGTGCCGTCTGGACTAGTATAAAGCACACCAAGTCTGATAAACAAATATTTTTGATGGATGCCAGGAGTGCCCTAAGCTACATAGTATAGTAAAGGTTGATGGAAGAGAGATAATGGCCTGCGGCTGGTTTTCAGGGTTTGGGCCAGACGATTTATGCAACCTTGTATCGACAGCAGAGTCTATTGATTTGTGCTACCCTATGCGTGCTAGCTCATAAAACTCTACCTGACAATATTATGTGTTTAAATAAGATTAATCACGTACTTTCACACATTGTTCATCTACTTACTAAAGAAGTGGACAACGTAGCTAAAGAAATGAAGATTTCTGAGGACAAGTAACAAATTGGCTAAAACTAAATCGATAACAAAACGTGCCCTTATTTCCCTAGGACAGCGACATTTGCTCATATGCTGTTGCACTGTGCACCGAAGGCAGAGTGTAGGTGTAAAAAAGTACATGTGTACAAAAAAAAACAGTGTCCCCAAAGCAGGGTAGCACAGACGTATGGGCGTGGTAATGAATCCCAAGGCATAGAAAGCCTTGACAGATAGCATGTATCGACACAACACAGGCCCCTTAACTTCACAGTAAAGTTAGAGCTACAGCATTCATAGACATTGTTGGAAACTGTATACTTTCTCTTTGTGGCAGCAGTTTGAAGAAGGTCTTGTTCAGTTCCTGTATGACTGTGCACTTGTGCCCAAAGTAAGGTTCGTCAAGGCATGGTTTGAGAGTTTGTTTTGAGAGTTTGGTGTGGAGGAATTCCAGTGGCCTGCAGGAGCCCTGACCTCAACCCAACTGAACACCTTTGAGATGATGGGGATCATGGACTGCAAGCCAGGCATGACCTCACAAGCAGGGACGGATTACGGACTGGGCCAGCGGGGCCGCTGCCCAGGGGCCCTTGGGGTGCAGGGGGCGAACGTTTTGCCCAGGGGCCCACACAACCCATAATCCGTCCCTGCTCACAAGTGCTCCTTAAGCACATATTCAGACAGGCGCACTCCAATTTCTTGCTGAAAACCTTCCTAGAATAATGGATGCTGCTGAACCCGAAATTGCAACTCCATAGTAACGCCCACGATTTTAGAATATGATTTCGAACAACCTCATATAGGTGTAACTATCAAGAGTCCATATACAGCTCTGGGAAAACCATAAGAGACCACTGCAAAAATGTTCAGTTTCTCAGGTTTTATCTTTTTTAGGTGCAGGTATTGAACTGAACAGCTTTGCCGTACTTTTTAAGAACTGCTGACAACATTTCTTCCAATTTCCAAATAAAACTATTGTTCCTTAAAGCACAATTTTAAAGAAATGATAAAACACCAGAGTAAGAGAAATGATGCAGTGTTTATGGAAATTGAATAATTCAAAGAAAACAAATCTCTTGTTCACCCTTAAACAAAATGGAATAATTACCTTTGACAAACTTCTAGTAGTGTTTTGCCATCCAGCTGGTTACATTGTGAGAGGAGAGTGTTGATTACAGCAGTGTTTTTATACTTTTCCTCATTAAATAAGATTTGATTCAGGTAATCACTAGTCAGTCCCTCATAAAGCAGAATGAGGTGCTTGTGTAGGAATTAAACAGACACTGGCATGGAATGGTTGTCATACTCATAGAGATGCTGATTTAAAAATAGATCGCAGTGGTCTCTTATTTTTGTTGTGTGAAATGTCACTGTAATATTCTGTATATTAGCTCATTCTATGAGTGTGAAAGTTCATAGGCAGGATTTAGGTTGTAAGCATGTGGGGCAGGAACAGAATGCTTATCACCTGTTAAGTGTCACACGATTAGTTCGGTGGAACTTCCTGTCTATTGAATTAGAGCCAATCTTCATGTTCTGGACAACTTGTCTTGCCCATAGAAAAGATAAATAAAATAAAGATCTTTTAAGGGTCCTCTTCAGTTATAGAAAAGATCTCAATAAAGACACACTTCCCCACGGAATCTCAAGAAATATTTTTCCTCAAGACCTCAAGACCAAGAACCTGAATAT
>JBBIGA010157150.1:0-17890 GCA_037576975.1 Alestes dentex | reverse complement strand
CTCCTGCTGTTCTGTAGATCTACCCGTCCCTCTGCAGCCCCCCACACACCAAGAACTGGACTGACGTCAGTGTTAACTCTGGTCTGAGTGTGGAGACTCTGAGGAGAGCTCTGTCTCAGCTTCAGGAAGATCTCAACCAGGAGATGGAGGAGATTCCTGAGATCAGTGAGTATTCACACATATTAAATGTTCCTCACACACATTCATACCAGCCTGCCGCCTCAGACCTGTTCCTCATGGTCTGCTGGACACGGGAGCTCCACCAGAGAAGACTGGAGAGGGAATAAACACCAGGAACATTGATCAGCTAAATACATGAATAAAATAACAGAAAAGAAAAGAGACAGAAAGTAGGCAAAGCCAAAACAGTAAACGAATCAAGGGAGAAGGAAGAACTGAACCAGAGAGTTCAAAGATGAGTAAAAAAGGGTAGGAAATAAAATGTCTAATAAGAAAAGGCAAAATCGAAGAAGGATAAAGGGAGACACTGAGAGAGGAAAAAAAACTAATTAACAGAAAAATTAACTAGAAAGAGAAAGAAAGAATAACTACAGATAAAAACTGAATGTTAATGAGAGAGAGAGTGAGGATAACTAAGATAACTAAAGAACTAGAGTGAGAGACAGAGAGAGAATCCCAATGTAGACTAGGCTAAAGAACTCAAACACAAACTAAAGGAAATGAGACTGGGACTCTGTTGACCTGTGAATGAGCAAAGAGTGAAAGGAGAAACTGGGTTTACAGGGCCAGTGATGGGAGGAGCAGAAAGTTGAAACACTGCCAAGCAGGTGCACTTGAGAAGAAAAGAAAATAAAGGAGAAATAAAGGGAAAGAAAAGGGAAATATCTCCCCAGGTGGTCGCATACAACAACCCAGGATGTAACAAATAAACTTACTGCACTATAACTGCCACTAATGATCAATGCACAGTGATAATGAGTGTCGAATTAACACATTAATTTCAATTGATTAACCACAGAAAAAAGTGTTAAAATATTAAGGCTGATTAACCACACCACGTGACTTTGACTTGGTCTGGTGTTCTGTCAAAACATGTTACCCAACAAGATGTGCTACCGGGCCCTTCTGCCCATGTGCAGTCTTGGGATTCAGTGCCACGCCCATAAATCTGTGCTTCCTTGGGACACTGGCAGCTGTGTGGGCTTGAAGGGAACATTGTTCAACAGGGTAAACTGGCTTTATGCACCTGTAAAGATCTGTCTGTCTGGCCTTTTTGATTTAAATAAAGTATATTATTCTCAGATTATGCATATTATTTGCCTATTTCTCATTATCAGTGCTAAAATGACTGTATAAACTGTATGAAATTTAAGGCAGCATTTTTCAATAGGGTAGCATGAAGTGACTGCTTGTATGTATATATCTTGAAATATTTTTCTCTGATAAAGCATATTTGCCTACTTCTCATTATCGGTGATATAAACTGACTTAACTGTATAAACTTAAAGGTAGCATTTTTCAACAGGGTAGCCTGAATCGTCAGAACACCCATGCTTGTATTTACATTGTCTTAAACTGCACATTATACATGGACAATTCTATCATTGTTCTTGCTGAAGCAAGTCTGTAGGGATCATTCGTTCACTTATATGCCAAAAATCATTTACATTTTTAAATATCTAAACTTCTAGGGCAAAATGTGTAAGATTAATCTAGATTAATTAATCAGAGAGGTTGTAATTCATTCGATTATTTAATCGCATTACACCCCTAATAATAATAATGCACAACTCTTATTTTTCCTCCACCCCTGTCATGGTGTACTGCGGGGAAAGGACGCACAGCCAGCACGACAAAGATAGCTCAGCGATAATCTTTACAAACTCCACAAAACGCCCCCGTGGGCGTACATGAGTACTTTACTGAAACTGAAGTCCTTCTCCACACGTTTCCTCCTTTCAGTCCACAGTCCGTGAGCCAAAGCCTCCCGGCCTTGATGTTCCCGTTTCCCGAGGGCTCCCACACTCTCACTCCTGCAGGGGATAGACAGATTGATCACACACACACACACTGCAGAGCCTGATTGATCACACACACACACACTGCAGAGCCACCCCTTTGCTTCGAGCACCAGCTCCGCTTCCCGCTTGGTCGCACAGCCCCCTCTCTGTTCTTCCACTCCACTGCCACTGGGGAAGTCACTGTAGGGGAGCAGCAGGAAAAGGGATACCACGCTCAGAGAAGTGGTTGCTCGCGTTACCAGTTCTGGTCTTGTCCGCTCTAAGCCTGTGAGCTTCCCGGCCTCAGGCACCAGGAGCCGCGTGGGCACGAACCGAGCTCTGGACCTGCGTCGCTGCGTGAGAGACCGGAGTAAATACGTTTTTCCTTTCTGCAGTCTTTGACTGCCACCAATATTCCCCAAACTACAAGGGTGACCCAGCACTGCTTTACTGGACCAGGCGGGTTTTAAACCTACACGCACCAAACCAATCGCACAACACCAAAGATTAACCTCCTATTAGGGCTATTAGTTACAGCAGGTGGACTCGTGCTTGGTTGCCTGGTGTGTGGTGTTTTGGAGCCTGGCGACCCCGGTGCATGTGATGAGCTTCGTTTAGCCCTGCACCGGGGTCTCCAGGCTCCAAAACACCACACACACACACACACACACACACACACACACGTACCTTAACCCCTACCTGTCCAGGGCTGTGCCACCTAGTATGTGGGCGCCTCCTAGTAAGTAGCTGCCTCGGATGTGACAACCCCAGTGTCCACTGTCTGCTGATTAATGACTGTAGAGTTTTTTGTACAGTGTTTTGTTAAAAGACCTCATATGTTTGTGGAGAGTAAAGCTGACTTTGATGTTCTGATTATAGCTGGTGAAGTTGAGCCGAGGGGATTTGGAGGAAGAAATTTTTATTTTATATCTAATATTTCTAATATTCTAATATGTATTTTTGGTGAATTCTAGTATTTCATTCTTAATTTTTCTATATTAAATTCCACTCATGTCACCAATACTGTCATTTTGAGCTAATATTACAGATATAACAAATATAATTTAATAGGTGATGATGTCTGTTATTCTTTTCCCAACAGAACTGAAGAGAATTCAGCGATATGCAGGTGTGTGGACTCTCATTGATCACATGACTGAATATATTCCTCATCTTTATTATTTGCTTAATGTGTGTTAAAATGTGTTTAAACTGTGTGTGTTTCTCTCAGTGGATGTGACTCTGGATCCTGAAACAGCTCATCCTAACCTCGTTCTGTCTGATGATGGAAAACAAGTTAAAAATGTAGACGAACGACAGAATCTCCCCGACAACCCAGAGAGGTTTGATGTTTGTGCCTGTGTGCTGGGAAAGGAGGGGTTCTCCTCAGGGAGGTTTTACTATGAGGTGCAGGTCAGAGGGAAGACTGAGTGGGTTTTAGGAGTGGTCAGAGAGTCCATTAACAGGAAGGGGGATTTTACACTGAGTCCTGATAATGGATACTGGACTGTTGATCTGAGTGATGTGACTGAATATGAAGCTCTGGACTCTCCCTCTGTCTCCTTCTCCTTGAAACAGGCCCCCCAGAAGGTGGGGGTGTTTGTGGATTATGAGGAGGGTCTGGTCTCCTTCTATGATGTTGAGGTCAGGTCTCATATCTACTCTTTCACTGATCAGTCTTTCACTGAGAAACTCTATCCATATTTCTGGCCTGGTCTCAATTATGGAGGTAAAAACTCAGCACCACTGATCATCACACCTGTTGAAGATCATGAATGAGGCTCTTTTAACCTCTAAAACCACTTTAATGTGTAATGAGTTGTTTTCATTATTAAATGATAATCTTAAGGACTTTACTGACCTTGATGCTGTAAATAATCGTGTATGTTTTAATCCTGAAATAAATCTCACAATGAACGAAGGAAGGACATAATTAAATAAATGAACAAATGAGCCTCTACACTTGGACAAATCCGTTGTGAGTCGTGTGTATGATGTTGGAACAGTGTTTATCACAGGTTTCCTCTTAATGAAGTGCAGAATGTGAACTCAGTCTGACTGATGAACGAAGGAATCGCAGCCTTTTTCCACACAGATCAAACTCAGAGTTTGGGGTCTCAGAAAAACTCAAACCTTTTGTGTGTTTGAGGTCATTATTTTCCACATAGTTATGTGTGCTGTACTGTATATGTCAGTAACATTAAAACTAATAATCAAATATAATTTTGTTGGTAATCTATTCAAAATGTCAAATTCTGTTGATACCAAAACCACAGATAAATTCATTTGTGGGTTTAGACAGAATCAGAAGATTCGCTGCAGTGACTGGATGATCATATGAATTCTTAAGACCTGGTACTTACATTTCTGGTGTGACTCATGTGGGTATACAGTACCTACGCAAACTATAAACTCGGTTTCTTTCTGTGAAATTTCTGTGAATATTCAGCTTTGGTTTGTTCTTCAGTTTATTTTCTGCTCAGCTCTTCTTTTTTCTCTTTCTGTTTTTGTTTTCACTGTTTTCATTTTCTCCCTCCCCCACCCTCTCAGTGGTAGGTGTGGCAATTCAGATAGCATCATTGTTTCTTCAAAACTCAGCACCACTGTTCGTCACACCTGTTGAAGATCATAAATTAGGTTCTTTTACCCTCTAAACCCACTTCACTGTGTCAGAATGAAACTTGAACATCAATAAAAGTTATTTTTATTATTAAATGAAATTCTTAAGGACTTTACTGACATTGATACTGTAACTAAACATGCATGTTTTAATCTTGAAATAAATCACACTATGAATGAAGACCCAAAATATAATAATCAAATAAATGAACAAATGAGCCTCTTAATTAAGTTCAGAAGATCATTACTTTCCACATAGTTCTGTGTGCTGTGCTGTACATGTCAGTACAACCAATTATGAAATGTAATTTTGTTGGTAATCTGATCAAAATGAATTCATTTGTGGATTTAGACGAAATCAGAAGATTCCCTGCAGTGACTGGATGACATTTCCCTCCCTGCAAGCACAGTGGACATTTCCCCCTAAACTTCCACAGAGACTTCATGAGGATGATGGTCTGGACTTTAGAGATCTCTTAGCATCACTTATTTTCAGAGAACAAATTCTGTAGAAGCTAAAACATTGTGAATGTGTTCATGTTTTAGTCTTTTAACTCTGTGAAGAACCTAAACTCAGCTGTGAAGAATCTAAACTTAATCTCTGCATGAGATTTCTCCTCTTACTGACATCATAGTAACATCTCAGCACTTTATATTTATATTAACTTCATATTAGTGGAGCTAAAACATATGATTAGTGTAGCAGAGTCACGCTACAACTCTATATTACACTGGTTGAGGCGGCAAATATGGACAGGATTCTGGTAAGAGAATCAGGAATTGGAGGATATTATAATACAAAAACAACACTACAATCACTGTTTTCTCAAATGTTTAGTAAATATGCTGAAATATGATCTTAAAGAGATTTACCATCAGCAACAATAACATCGTTCTTAGTCATACCAACATCACACATGTGCTCGATTTACGTATTCCTGTCTATCGTAGCCCATGCACAGACTGGTTTACCTCCAGGAGCGGTGGGTAGGTGTCTCTCTACCGCGGCAGGCATCGAAAGTGTAGATTAAATTAAGATTAGAGTCGAATTATATATTTTGCTTATATATTTATTCAGTATTATAAATATGTGACTGAATATGTGAAACTGAATGTATGGTGTATTACTCATAGCACAAGGAATTATTATAGGCCTATATGTACTAACAGACTCACCCTCTTCACCCGTGATCGCGTGTTTTTTTCTTCCAAAATGTTTGCACGCATGGGTCAGAGTTTGTGCAGATATACGCACATTCTGCCGTCAAGTTTTTTTCTATAGATCGCAACTTGTGAGCAGGAAGAGGCGTACGCGTCTTTTAGGTCCGTTTTGTGCATACGCAACGGTTATAAGGGAGACCCCTGGTGTCCGGCACAGTTTGATGGTTCCCCTCCTGAAACACATATACTAAACTTGACAATTAACTGGCGAGGTGAACCAGGTGTTTCTGAGCAGGGAAATCACCAAACGTGCTGGACCACGACCCTCCAGGACAGGAGTTCGACACCCTGGTTTAAGTGAATGGCGTGCGTAGGAGAGGGCTGGCGCCCCGCCCAGGGTGAGTCCCTGCCCTGCACCCACTGACGCCGGGATAGGCTCCGGGTACCCGCGACCCTGGTGTGGTTTAAGCAGGTACAGAAAATGAACGAATGATACAAACAATACATTTAAAGAATGTATATATATATATATAAATGTAATGTTAATTTTTATAATTGCAATCATGTTTTGTTGCAAAACAAGATAGAATAAAGGACACACTTTAAGACTTAGCCAAAAATATGAATATGGACATTTGTATGTGTTGTATATAGTGGAATTAACATTTAAAATGTTCATTTTTGTGTAAATAAAGTGTTTCTAATGTGCAAATAAACTTTTTATTGAATGGTGTTTGTGTGTGTGTGTGGGGGGGGTATAATTTTAAATGTTCTATTCATATTTTTGTGTTTCTAGTGTGTAAATTAAAGGTTCAGGTATTTCATGGTGTGTATTTGTGTTTTGGGGGTCGAAGAGGACGTGCTAAAACTTAGGCTCACCACTGAGGACCTCAATACAAAAACAGAGGGGGGTGGGTAAAAGTTCAGAGACCCCCCATCAGCAGGACACCAGGGCCAGGGCGCTGCGGGGGAGATTTGCTGCTCGGTGGGGTTTCGGGTGGTCCTCCGGTCCGGACGGAGGAGCTGTGGGTCCCTCCCTGTGGGGGAGGAGGGAGGACATTCATCTTCCTGAGGGTCCCAGATCTTTTGTGCTGTCGAAGGGAGCAGGAGAGGACCTTCTGGAGGTAAAGTGAGACTTTTTTTTTTTACTGTTTTGACTCCCCTTTGAGCTGCTTGATGGTTTTAAGGCCATATTTATTAAATAATGAGTGTAAAATCCGTCCATAACATCCTCAGAGCTGGATCTCTGGGTCAGCTCTGGAGAACCAGCTCCTCTTTCTCCTGAGGCTCAAACCAGGTCTTCCAGCATTTTCTCACCCTGTAAAACACAGATTCTTCCTTATAATATCCTCTTTTCTCCTCATGGTCTTGACTGTGATGTTTACTCAGCACACAAGGGCTCATTTAGCCACCATGCTAACGTTAGCTTAGCCTGTTAGCCTGGCTCATTAGTTTAGCATGTTAGGAAAGGTTTATTTTCATTTTTTTTAGCACATTACCACGTACACAGAGGTAATTCAGAGAAAAAGTAAAGCAAGCAGTAAAAAATAGCCATGAAATAGATATAAAAGAGAAGTAAGAGTTTAGGGAAAATGGAGCAGTATTAAAGATGAAAGTGCATAGATAAATCTGTGCAGGACGTACTGGAAAATAAAAGCAGTCTAAATGTAATTTCACCTTGTTTAGTTCAAATCTGAGCACCGTTAGTTGATCAGGTCTAGATAATCTAACATACATTCCAGGCTGTTGTTCATCAGACATCTCATAGATAAATTTTGCTAGAGCTCTTCAGGTTCTTACACTGTCACTGACCATTAGACAGCTCCAGCTCATTTAGAATGTTGCTGCAGGAGTTCTTTATCCAAACCAAGAAACGAGAGAACGTTACTCCAATCCTCAGGTCCCTGCATCGTCCTCCAATCACATACCGAATAGAGTTCAATATTTTGCTAATTGTTTGTCATTCGGTGATCTGGGTCCTAAATCTATCTCCGAGATGTTTGAAGAACATCAGACACAAAACGTCTGACCTTTGCAATGTTCTTCAGATGCCAAAACGCTGATTTAGTTACAGCTAAGGTTCCCATCTGTTGTTACAAGAAGGTTTTTGGCATGATTTGTAGTTTTTGATTGATTCCAACAAGATATTTCTTCTTTGTTCCCAATCAGAGCTATCTCTGTCTTGTCTTTTTTATTTAACTAAAGGGAATTTAGCTTGTCAGCTTAGTTTGTTTGTTCAGCTGCCCAGAGTAGGTGTGAGGACAATTGGGTCACAAATGAATGCTTCTGGTCTAGAGCTGCACGATATGAACAAAATCAGTATTGTGATTTTACTGCTACATATTTTTTAAATACATTAACACTGCTTTTATGTATGGGGTCAGTTTGACCCCATTTGGCATTTAATATCTCTAAATCAATAATTGGCATTTTTTTTGCTTCATGTGAAATGGCTTTTCCAAATTTAATGGGGACAAACTGAGTAAACACAAAATTGACATGACTTTTTTCAGTGACTCTGCATATTTTGTAGATCAGTACTGTTTTAGCTGTTTTATAAAACATAAGAATTATCAACATTTTCACACATTTGTTTTTGGTCATTGTGGATGATATTGAAGGAAATAGCTGTAATATGCAATTTAATGATTATCTTCAATAAAATCTTCCCTCTGATTTAGGGCCTTAAACATAGTTAGACCTGTTAACATAGTCAGACATCTGTGTCATGGGTGCTTTATTACTTGTATGTTTCATTTAAAGCTCTATGTAGACTGTCAACAAAGAAATATAAAGTACCGACACACAAACTTGGGCAGTAATTTTAATTTCAGCCATTTTCTGGAGGTTTCAATTTCTGTGCTCAAACTGACCCCGAACATAAAAGATGTTAGTAAATTTGAACAGAACATGAGGGTTAACGGCCATGGGATCGTCACTTTTCGGGAGATAAAAAGTCTGTAAATATTGTTTCAAATGGTACCTTTACTCCTCCCATCCATACAGTCCATATGTGGAAAATAAGATACAAAAACAGCCTGTTTTCAAATCACAGTTTTTGTGGGGTCACAGAAAATAAACTTAATCTGGCTATAGCTGTTGAGCTCCACCCATTCATGCACTGATTCACCAACACCTTTAACTATAAAAAATTTGTCTTTTGTTGGATTACATGAAGAACTCGATTCATCAGAACACCCAGTAACTCTGTCAGAAATACTGTGATTGGTTAAAGGCTCATTTGCATGTTGCAGTAATGATTAACAGGCGATATATTGTGAAGTTCGAATTTAAAAGTACTAAGATATGTTTGTGTAGAAGTATATAATGTGTGTGTGTGTGTATATATATATATATATGTATATATATATATATATATGTGTGTGTGTGTGTGTGTATTTATACATGTATTTGTGTGGGTGTGTTTGTGTGGGGACATGGCGGCTTGGGGGATGGGCAATAACAAGGCACAAATCAATGAGGAGTGTGTAGCACCACTTTTTGGAAGAATGTGTGTGTTTGTGTGTGTGTGTAGCTATAGAAATGGCTTACGGCTGGTGCTGTTTGACGTGTGGGGGGAGGGTGGGTGAGTTACGGCCCAGATTCTGTGGAGGAGGAGGAGGAGACCGCAGTGTCCTGACAGCCTGATGGATGAAGCTGTTTCCCAGCCTGGTGGATGAGGCTCAGGGGCTCCACTCTTCTCCCAGATGGCAGGAGACTGGAGAGGCTGTGTGAGGAATGGGAGGGGTCCCTGTTTGCTAGGCGACTGTTGCAAACGTCCAGGCCGTGAGACACCAGTAATCTTTCCAGCCCTGTTCACTGTGAGCTGGAGGGCCTTCTGATTGGTCAAAATGCTCTCATTAATCTTCTGGAGGCAAATTAAGTCATGCTGTTTTTTATGAAAGGTGGTTGATCATTGTTCGTAAATGTACTGATATTCGCAAGATGCAAATTATTGTGACATAATTTTAATGAAATGTCATTTTCATGAAATGTCTGCGCATTTTATATTTGGTTTTATTCCTGCAGTTAAACATTAAACTGAGCAAATGTCTTATTTGTTTTCTGAAATCATAAAGTATCCTTTGAGCGTTAAAACTTTTGCTTACAACGGTACACACTTTCTGCTTCAGGTATTCTGTTCTACAATGTAATCCTAACTTTGTTACCTTTCACGTTGAGTTTTTAATATTTTTGCATTCTTTCTCTTCCAAAAGTGAATGACAGCCGCACACAAGCAGATGCCAATTTGGAAAACATGAGGCTTCTGAAATGAGGTGCAATCCAAGGATATGAATATGGCGCCCATGTGAAGCCAGTAGACGTCCTCTGGTCCTTCGCACAGACACCCATAGACAGGCACCGGAAGCTACAGGCATGGAGAGGAACCACCGCTGTACAGAGTGTGGAAAGAGTTTTGCTCAAGAGGAGAACCTCCGACGGCATCAGCTCAATCACACGGTAGAGAGGCCGTACACCTGCCCAGTGTGTGGGAAGAGTTTCGCTGACGAGGATCACTTCCAGCGCCACCAGCTCGTTCACACGGCAGAGAGGCCGTACCCCTGCCCGGAGTGTGGGAAGTGTTTTGCTCAAGTGGATTACCTCCAGCGCCACCAGCTCATTCACACGGGAGAGAGGCCGTACCCCTGCCCGGAGTGTGGGAAGTGCTTTACCGTACCAAGCCACCTCCGATCGCACCGACGCGTTCACTCCGGAGAGAAGCCACACGACTGCTTGGAGTGCGGGATGCGCTTCTCCAGACAGAGCCACCTCAAACGACACCAGCTCATCCACACGAGGGAGAGGCCTTTCTGCTGCTCAGAGTGTGGGACGAGCTTCACCCAGCGGACTCACCTCCAGCGGCACCAGCTCATCCACACCGGAGAGAAGCCCTACTGCTGCTCGGACTGTGGGAGGAGTTTCACCAGGCAGAGCCATCTCGAAAAACACCAGCGCATCCACACAGGCGAGAAACCGTACTCCTGTCCGGAGTGTGGGATGAGCTTCACCCAGAGGAGTCACCTCCAGCGACACCAGCTCATCCACACTGGAGAGAAACCGTACTGCTGTCCAGTGTGTGGAGCGAGCTTCACCAGGCAGAGCCACCTCCAGCGACACCAGATGATCCACACTGAAGGGCCGAAGCCATACGACTGCGCAGAGTGCGGGATTGGCTTCAACCGACAGAGTCAGCTCCGGCGGCATCTCCTCGTCCACACAGCTGACCAGGAGCTTTACGTCTGCTCGGAGTGTGGAGAGAGTTTCACTGAACATGACCTTCTGCAAGCCCATGATTGTCCAGAAGCAGAGGAGAAGCCGTATTGCTGCTCAGAGTGCAGGAGGAGCTTCAAGCATTCACATAATTTAAAGATGCACTCGTGCATCACGAACGACGATGAGATCAATGACCTGAAAGATGTAACTTGTGTAGTTATTTCGTAATCGGTCCTCTCCAACCACAGGGGAGAAACTGTAAGACTGTGTGAGTGCCAAGTTTTCACTCTTAGACTGAAGAAAAGCCAGAAGGACAAATGTTTCTGGCGTTGAGTTTCTTTCACAGAGGAACAGTGAATAAAGTTCGGCAACACTATAGGGACGGAAAGTTTGACATTTTACACCACCGGATCCTCTGAACTGTTTGTTCCAACGTCAGAAGACGGGTTGCTCTGGAGTGAATCCACTCAGTAACATCCCATCAATTCTCTATAAACCCAGGGCTTCTTTATGGAGTAAATGCAAACCAGTGTAACACAAGTGCACATACAAACAGATTTTATGCTGCGAAAGTAAACAGGTCTATTTTAAATTCTCTATAACTGGACTGTTGTGCCGCTATTCCAGAGCTGTCTGTGGGCAAAAAGTCATATCTAATGTAGGACTCACTGTAAAACTCCAGCATGCAAAGTTGAAACCACCATTCCCATGAGTTCATGAGATCCTTAAAAGTTTGACAGTTTGAGAAAATGGCCTTTTTGAAACATGATAACTAGACAATACATAGACGTGGCTCATTACAAGTGCTTGAATTTATATATTTTGTGCAATAATAGAAACTTCTTTTAATATTTTAATGTTAGTAAACCAGCTCTTTGCATGTGTCTCCCACCATCGATGTCCTTGTTTCCGGCGCCACTTGCCTTCGAGAAAGTGTGACGGTGCATTCAGGAGGGATTGACATTGAGCGATGCAGGTTAAACAGTGGCGAATGAATGAGAAGGCAAATGTTAAGAGAACAGTAATACTAATGAACCCTGATCTGTGTTTGAAAGTATGCCATGTAGGTCCTTGAATCTGGAAAGTTTTTGAAAAATCTTTGAATTTGATAAGTAACCCTGTAAAAATGTTGACGGGTGGTGAGAGGGAGAATGAGTGGACAGATAGAACGTATGTGAGAACTAATGAGTTCCGGCTTGGCCCGAACTTGCCTCTGCCTCCTGCCTCGTTTCTTTCTGCCTTGCCACTCTGAGTCTACTGTGTGTAGGTTGCAGTTATATTCAGCAGTTACATTCACACCATGCAAAAACATGCTGGGAAGCTACAAAGTGTGCAAATTCAGTGTAAAAATGTAGAACTTGTTAAAGACTGAAGTTTATTAGTTTATAACAGGAACATAAATGTTTTAAGAATGCTACAAGAGGACTTTGATTCAGCTGGATCGGTTTGCATAAAAAGATCTGGTTCAAAAAGATTTGTTCATCCCTATGACAAACGTTGAGGACGATCAACCTTGTCCATGGGTTTATTTCACAGTGGATCCTAATGGTGTGGGCAATTCAAGATGAATTTGATGGTTTACTACTGGAATCGAATGATGTTCTACAAGAAACTAGTGGTCTCCATCTGCAACCATGGAAGCAAAACCTTTAGGGTTTCACCCTGATGGCTGTAATGGTCTTTTTCAGACATCATGTAGTCATGACCAAGTTCAGGAACTTTTGGAGAGCTGGATTTCCTAGTGACTGTGAAAGCCTGGTTCTGGGTTGCGCCTGATTTACTACCTGCCAGAATTACCTGAATTGCACTTAGGAGCTGTAGGAGATAAGAAAAAGAAGAGCTGGAGGTTCTGATGGAGGACTCTGCTAAGAAGATGAACTGCATGGGAAAATTTAACTGGCCAAAATTAAGCGGACGATCAGGCTGACCATCCACTCTGTGCCACAGACTGGCGATTGCAGTGTTGCCTCTAACATGACATGTTTAGGACAGACTTTAAAAAAAGTCAATATTTTTGTGCATAATTCTTTAAATTAAGCCATTATTTAAACTCATGTAGCCCAAATCACTTACATCTCACCTGCTACCTCTATCTCTGACTCCCCATGACTAACGAATGGGCTGACAGTGTTTTGGACTGGTTAAACTGGTGCAGCGTGGTCGGGTGAGGGCGTAGATGTGAGATGCTTTTGGTGATTTTTGGAGTTTATATTGTACCAGTACATGGTTGTGCTCCTGCCATCCTCTTTTAATACTAATCTAAAAGATCTACTACATGGCGGAATGCTTGCCATTTTTTCTTGATCGAGGGTTGGTTAAAATGATGTTAACCAGTCCAGAGATGATGATGATAGTAAAATAAATGAACATATGAAAACAAGACACTGGTGTGTTTATTTACAGATATGCATTTTAAACGCGGATGTTCCTCAAATACATAAATTTTTTTTTTCATATAATTTGTAGAAAATGTATAATTTGTTTACTCAACCCTTTTTTGTTTCCACTTTAGATTGTTCAGAACAAAATGAAAGCCAGGATAGGAAAAAACAAGGACAAGAAATCTGCAAAAATTGAAATTTTAAGGATGTTTTAAGAAATTGGATTTTACACTATTGTTAAAGTTTGGAATCATTATTTTGTATTTTACAATTATGAAGTTCTTAATGTTTAAACTTGATTATTTGAAGAGGCTGTAATTAATAACTAAGAGTTTTCAGATAAGTGGTGGTGGCGTAGAGGGTAGGACCTAGTGGGTAGGACCTCGGGACCAAGCGATCATGGGTTCGAATCCTACCTTCAGCATACCACCACAGCAGAGTAAAACTTTAATGTCTGCTTTAGGGAGTTTGCTCTACAGATATTCCAACGTAATAAAACATGTACAGAACTGTGAAAAAGTTATATTTAAAATCCGTTTAGTCAAATAGTGTATGCTTTTAAAAGCTACCCAGACACAACTGCTTGCTTTGGTGAGTATCAGTCATGTTTCCATCAACATCATAGTACAGAAACTGCTCTTGTTAAGGTACTAAATGATGTTCACCTGAATACAGACGCAGGGAAAATAACTGTACTGGTGCTGCGGCCTGTGGCACTGTTGACCAGAACTTTCTGCTAGACAAACCTGAAAACTGTTGGGGTCTCAGATTCGGAGGTTATTTTGTCTTGATCATCCCTCAAGGGTCCATTCTTGGACCTGTCCAATTCAACCTGTAAATGCTTCCTCTGGGTCAAATTCTTAAAGAGAATGATGTGTCCTATCACAACTATGCATATGACACTACCTAACTCTCTCACCAAGCGACTTTGGTCAAATAGATTCATTGTGTCAGTGCCTTGAGAAAGCACATAACTGGGTGCATCCACATTTTCTCTAATTAAAACGGAGATTATCCTGTGTGGAAATTAAGAGGGAAGATCAATTCTATGCGCCCACCTGGAATCTAGAGCACTGAAGACGTCCACCCATGTGAAAAACCTTGGCATGGTCATGGATGGAGATTTAACTTAGAGACTTTGTGTCCAAACAAGAGAAACTTATCCACACCTTTATTTCCTGCAGGGAGGACTACTGCAACGCTTTCCTCCCTGGGATTCCCCAAAAGTCCATTAGAGCTCCAACTCATTCAAAACACTGCTGCCAGAGATCTAATCAAAACCAAGAAAAGAATCACATCACTCCAGACCTCAGGTCAGAACAGAATTGACGTCAAAGCTTTACTCATTATGTACAAGTCACGCAATGGTTTGGGCCCTAAATCCATCTCTGATATGTTTGATGTTTATGAGGGGGGGCACGGTGCCGCAGTGGTTAGCGCTGTTGCCTCACAGCAAGAAGGTCCTGGGTTTGAGTCCCGGGTTGGGCGTAGGGTCTTTCTGTGTGGAGTTTGCATGTTCTCCCCGTGACCGCGTGGGTTTCCTCCGGGAGCTCCGGTTTCCTCCCACCGCCAAAAACATGCGTACATTGGGGATAGGTCGATTGAGCACACTAAATCGCCCTAGGTGTGACTGTGAGTGTGAATTTTTGTCTGTCTCTGTATGTGGCCCTGCGACGTGCTGGCGACTGTCCAGGGTGTACTCCGCCTTCGCCCGTAGCAGCTGGGATAGGCTCCAGTCCCCCCGACCCCGAGTGCGGGACAAAGGGGTAGAAAATGGATGGATGGATCCTGTTGGGTCTCTCAGATCTGCAGGAGCTGATTGTCTAGTGGAGAAAAGATCTGAAACTAAATCTTGTGAAATGATGTTTATCCACTATGCAGTCCAGCCAGCTGCCCATCAGATCTGCACCGACTGGAGCTTTAAAAACCTGCTATAGAACTGCACTGTTCTCATCCGCCTACTTTAAATATCTACACTTCCACTGCACTTTTAATCTTTTATTGATTTTCTATGCATTCCTATTATTTCTTTTACTTCTTTTATATATTTTTTTACCTCCTACTATTTTCATGCTTCTTTATTCATTAATCATTTAATTCTATTCCTGTAAAGCACACAGAATGACCTTTGAGGATGAAAATGGAACTCATAAACAAACTTGACCTCCACTTTTCAAAGGCATGCACATCAGGTGCACTGCAGTCACTAAACATTTAAAACTGTTTAAAGATAAAGATAAATCAAAACTAATCATCATTACATTTATTAAACCATTTGTGTAATGTTTTAAAAACATGTTTTTCTTCTCTTGAAAAATGGTGTGGAGAAGCCTGAGAAAGATCCTCCACCAGAGGGTGACAAAAACCTTCGTAAGTCCCACTCAGAAGCAGCTGTTGATGCCCAGGCCTGGTTGGTGATCCAGACTCAGCTTTAAATGGATGCTGAAGACACTGAAGCAGCATCTTGGAAGGTTTGAGCATCTCAGCTCTGATTCAGTGGTGGGTTTTTCAGGTCCAAAATTCTGGTGAAGGAAATGCAAATTGTTTAAATTCATTTTTCTCAGCGTTTGATATTGTGTCTTTCTGCAAAGTTACCATTAGAAACAATGCAAACAAACAAGAAAGCAGTAAAGTATCAGATTAGTTCTGTGTGTAAAAGTAGCTGATACTGTGTGAGCTGGTGAGGAGAACACAGGTTTGGTTCCAGATTCCTCCTCGGTTCCTCCAGCCGTTGTTGCTGTTGTTAAATCAGCAGTTCCTAATTTAATTTAATGAAGGACTGACTGAGTCAAACCAGGTTTCTGATGAAACTACAGGCAATACTGGGCATCCACCAGAAACACAAACTTATATCCTGAACATGACATCACTATTTATTGTGGAATAGTATTTGTATTTATTCTCCCCCCCCCCCCAGTATATTTAGTGATATTAAGGTGAAAAAATTAACTACTCATCTAAACCATTTAAAATATTATTTTGAAGGGTGCCTAAGACTTTTACCCAGTTCTGTAAATGACCTCCCTCTGCTCCGATGACCCTCTTTCATCCTGGAAACGCAGTTTCTGCCTGGTTTGAAGCACCGGTTGCTATGGCGATGTCTATCGGTGATGATAATGAAGACATTGTTGATGATGATGATGGCGATCACAACGTCGATAGTGAAGGTGAAGAAAGTGATGCGTCGATGATGACCGTGATTCTCCTGATTCCACAACCTTTAACCAGAGGTAATGGGACCCTCATACATGATGAAAAACAAACAAACAAATAAATAAATAAACAAACAGGCCATGCTTTGTCCCTGCAGCAAGGTTGGGCTCACTCCTCCGCGCTCTTTTGCCTTGGTGAGCTCATGCTTGCTGCTCTGCTGCCCACGTTTCTGCAGGTAAGCTCCACGTGTTGGAGACACACACTGTGAAGAGCCTCAGAAAACAATACAAAACGCATCCAGTATGCCTTATAGTCCCATTCTTTTTCTCCTGTGTGCTCAGATATTCCATCTGCATACATGAAAAGGCTGTTTGCTAATATAAAATGTGCAGGGCCTCACCACAGGGAGGGGGAAACACTGTCTTTCCTTCTCCTTAAGATACATTTCTAATGCAGAAGCCAACAGAAAGACAGCAGTCTGTCCCAGAACTGTAACCAGGTCTGTTTTGCAGGGATGTGACCTATTTTACATGGCTGTAATAATAACAATAATGATAACAATGCAATTTATTTAGAGGCGCCTTTCGAGTTTCTCAAGGACACCTTACAGTACACAGTAAAATCAGATAAACAATGAAGTAAAACAGCATAACTGGACAGAAAATGCAGCATATTGAGGTAAAATAATATACTAGCAGAAGCCCTTAGCACTAGAGTCAGACAGAATAAGCAAGTTTAAAGAGGTGTGTTTTACGGCGGGACTTGAAGACTGGGAGAGACTCTATATTACGGATGTCTTGTGCAAGGTGAGTTCCAAATATGGGGGCGCAGGATGGCTGAAGGCTCTGAACCCAAACAAGCAGGAGGTACAGTAAGACTGACAGATCTAAGAGCACGAGAAGGTGTGCAGATGTGAATTAGATCAGAAGATACAGAGTTGCTAGTTATGAAGTGTCTCAAAAGTAAGAAGCAAAATCTTGAAGCTGATACAGTATTTAACCCTTAGAATGCGAGTGGTATGGTTCCGTACCGGAAGCACAACAAATGTTAAATCATCCTCAAACAGAAACAGCTCCTTATATGGAAATTTTCCAGATTTGTGTTGATGCTTGAGGTGTCAAACGTCATGCTGACCTTTGTTTGGTGTTCCTGTGTAACAAATGTATTTTATTTTAGATTTTAGAAACAAACAGAAAAAACAGAAGATCTCTGAACCCGGGAAAACTTTCAGGATAATCTCCGCCCACAAGTGGGAGGGGTAACCCCGCAGAGGGAGGGGCTCCGGAGAGCGGCCGAGCGGCGGTGCGCCGAGAGAAAGAGCAGAAAACGGAGAGAGTGTAGGAGAACCAACACCGGTTCTAGACTGTTTTACACCGGTTATATTTACTGAAATCAGAGTTT
>JBBIGA010157110.1:0-17892 GCA_037576975.1 Alestes dentex | reverse complement strand
AGTGATTACATGCTCTTGCATGTGTGTGTGTGTGTGTGTGTGTGTGTGTGTGTGTGTGTGTGTGTGTTTGTGAGTGTGTGTGTGTTTGGCTCAAACTTTGGGCTCTTAGCAACTTGAGAAAAACTCAGTGGGGAATTTATGGAATGTGTGTGTGTGTGTGAGAGAGTTGAGGATTGTGTGTGCATGTGTTGAAATGAGTTTTAAAAAAGAAGGAAATAAATACATATTATTAAGATAACTTTTAGTTTGCAAGGTAAGGGTGTGTGTGTGTGTGTGTGTGTGTGTGTGTGTGTGTGTGTGTGTGTGTGTGTGTGTGTGTGTATGTTTTTTAGAATAAGACTCCCAACTTTTTTAGGATTTTAGGATTTAGGTTTAGGATTAGACCTGTAATTAGGTTTTATAATTGTTGCTGCAAACAATTATAAAAAGGTTTTATTAATGTTGAAGCAAAACCTCATGTTTACATTTTTGCTGCTTTTATATATGATTTATGTGCCAAATCCATATCGGAATAATATTATCGGAATAATAAATCACAAAATTTCTTTAAAAAAAAATATATTTTTACATCAACTTCCATTATTAATTAAGAACTTCTTCCTTCACCTGAAAAGCTGCTAGTTTGATCATTTTCAAATTATGTAAAAGAAAGTATAAAATAAACTTGGGAGGTACAAGGCTATGTTCCAGCAGCAAAGAAATGTCTGATAAATGTGTACCATGTAATGACTGAGTTTAAAATAATGTGTGTGTGTGTGTGTGTGTGTGTGTGTGTGTGTGTGTGTGTTTGTGTGAGAGAGAGAGAGAGAGAGAGAGAGAGTGTGTGTGAGAGAGAGAGAGAGAGAGAGAGAGACTCTTCTCCCAGCATCCAGATGTTTCATGTCTTGCAATGAAGTGACAGGTTTAGGCAATATAGATGGTTTAGGATTACAGTTGTGTGTGGGAGACAGACACAGCATGATCCTCTCCCACAGCATGGAGACAGGAGTGTTTGTGAGAGTGCACTACACTTTCCACAAGCCAAAAGAGCCCATATCACACAGTTCTCCTGAACCAGAACATCTTCCGGTACTCTTCCATGTGAAAGGGGCGGACTCTGCTTATGCATGGTTTCTCAGCTACTGGTGGCTTATTTTAGCATAGGAGAGAGTTGAGAAGATGTGTATGTGTTAGAAGAGCAGCAGAATGTGTATGTGTTAGAAGAATAAGGATCTGTGTTAATGTATTGCCCTAAGCTTTGGCAGCCCTGCTTAGTTCATAGACTTGCAAGCTACAGATAGTGGGTGTTTGTAGGGCAAACGGCTTAGCCTTAATGGGGGATGTCATTGGCTGCGTTCACAGGGAATATCATGGGGTGTGTTCTTGGGGAATGTGGCTGTTTTAAAGACACAATGCTTCCTTTCCCTATGAAACTGAACAGTAAGAATGTGGAGGAGGAATGTCTTGTGGAATGTGGAGGAGGCTTGAGTGACAGAGGCCGCCCCTTCAGTTCACCTAATGAGCTGACACTAGGGTTGTTGCATCTTAGTCACTGCAGCTACAGATAAAGCCACGCTACCTCTGCCTTTTCAATCACGTCCTTAGAAATGCATATTTGGTAACTAGCTCACACTAACAAGCAAAACTGTCACACACTGCTAAAACATAAAACCAGCATTATACTGAATTATTGGCTTGTATATTTTCCCTGATAAGGCAACATAAGGAACACTTAAATAGCAACTGTGTAACATTATTCAAATACTGGCTCCTCTAACTCTATTTGATTTCTCATGCCCACCTCTATAATTAACTGGATTGCGGATACTATATTATTTTCACACACGTTTGTATACCTATAACTGCATTATATGTGGCACCAAATAGTGTATACAAAACACTAGAATGCATAAAACAAGTGTGAGAGTGTATGTTTTGTCACTTACCTTGAGCAGGGAAGAAAACATCGCCATACGGGTTTGGACTGAGGGGGGTTCCAGGGTCTGCAAGTAGGTGACGCCCAGTTTCGGATGACTGGCGGGTCAGGATTTGTGACACGGTCCGAGTTTTGGGCTGAGGAGAGCCACCCATAAACACAGGGTTCTCATGCCCATGGGCCTCACTAAAGAGACAAGATGATGAGAAAGAAGGCACAAAAAGCACTTCTGAATAGTCTTCCTCCTTGCAGCTAATCACTCAACGCACTTGCTTTTTTACTTTTGTACTAGAGTCAAGAGACTGGCTTTATTTAAATAAGCTGGTTTTACTTGATGTTCAGAGCAGAAACAATCCAATCCAACAAAACAAGCTTTCAGAAACCATGAAGGAATGTCATTAGTTTCTCCTGGTACTTTTTCCTATGCTTGACAGAGGAAGTGATGTGTAAAAATAGTGTACTTTAATCTATATCTAAACTTTCCCTTTAAATAACATTTCAGTCTGGGCCATTGATCTAGCAGCTTTGCTTGCTGTGGGAACTCACCTGTCCATGCGGACCAGCTCATGTGCACCTGTGAGGGGCAGGAAGAGGAAATGGGTCATTGTATGACAGGAAATAAGTCTACTGTAGCTGTCGTGCATGCGTGCATACTAGTACTAAGGCTGCGGTGTTCTGCAGGAGGTGAGGCCAAACGGTGCATGCAGACAGAGCTTTGGGCTCAGTGCTAAACAGTGAACAGTTCTTAGGTACATGGAGCTATTTTATGTTGATGGTTAAAGAAGGAATTATGTGAATGTGGGTGGGTGTTTATGTACTCACGTCGGCTCCCATGTCCTCCATGTCTTTGGCGGTACACCAGCACCAGTATAAGAGGCAGACATAGAATACCCATAATACATGCTGCTGTAGCCAAACCTGCAGCCACTGAACCTACAGTCAGGCAAGAATGAATAAAATGGTGCTCACTATGTCGAGGCAGAGTTTTATAAATGTGTGTGTGTGTGTGTGTGTGTGTGTGTGTGTGTGTGTGTAAGTAAGTACATGTACCTTGTTGCGGAATATTCTCCACCATTGTGCACCTCACACTATCATTTCGACCTGTGAAAAGACATAATGGTGAATTTCATGCATATTTCCTGCCATATGTATGGAATATGTATTAGTCCGCCAGTCTTTTTCCTTTTAGCGATTATGCATATTCTGATTAAGGGACATGGCCTACTAGCTTAATAAATGTTTTCCATTAGAAAAGTGCAAAAAGCAAATTAAAGTTTCAGTTCTGAGTTAGAGGTAGGATTCTAAAAGCTGTGGTGATGTTAGCAGCAAGTTTCCTGGAGTAACTGATATTTAGAAAATTAACGTAGAAAAACCCTTAGAAAAACTGCCTTAGTAAGCAACTTTGTTACACTACAAAGCTGCTGATGATACATAACTATAAATAATTGTAATTCTAATTTGCTACACCCTTAGCATAGATAAAAGTATTTCATACATAAGGTGTCCCTCATTCTTACGTGGTGTAACGATGAGAACCATGTGGCTGTGCGCACTCTGTTGAATGCTGGCCTTGTGATTGTCCGCCAGCACATCCAGAGTGAGGCAGCAGTACCTGCCCTGGTCACTGCTCGTCACCTCCAGGAGTGTGATGGAGAATGACTCGGGTTGTGCTTTGAATATCGCATCCTGAGACGTGTTGCCATGGACCTTTTGGCTGCGAGGGTGGGTGCGGTCGTGGCACCTCTGGTCAGCGTGCTTAGTGAAAAGCCAGACATGCTTCAGGTGGTCATTGGGGTGGGCTTTGGCTCCAGATTGAGCACAGATCATCGTGACGTTGGCCCCCTCTGGGCATGAATAGAACGCATGTGCCGCAGAGACACTGAGTGAGTGCCCATGGTGGTCACTATTAGCTGAGGGACAAGAGAGGGAAGAGAAAAATACATTAAAGAATTTCAAGACAGTGATGTCAATGGTAGAATCAATACAATATATATCAATACAATATACTCTTATTCAGACTATGGATATTCATATGGCACACCTCAATTCAGAAGAAGTCAAAACATTGTCATGTCACCAGGTCATAAATGTGGTGACTATGAGTATGGCATGACCATCAGCAACTGACAGATTTACCAGATGAATGATGTGTATCTTTTGGGACTGAGCAGTGCCACAGTCACAGTGTACCTACTGCTTGGACTTTTTCAAGTTTATCACTCATATTTATAGCATTGCCAGTCATTCACGACTAACTTTATATTTCTTAGAACATAAAAAAATGTATGTTTTTAAATACAGTTTAGTCACAGTCATTTATTTTTCTTCTTTTTTCTGTTTTAGGGGCATTCTTTTGTAGTGTTGGCACACACATTCTTAAAAAGCTATATATGAGGTTTTGTGGTTGGGGCGTGTAGTGTGTATGTGCACTGTTTAAAGGTTGCGTACACACAGCCTACGTTCCTCATGGTTGATCGGAGCACGTTTTAGCTAGGTGATTCAGTGTTTGTGTAAGACTGCCTGAACATGCTTAGCTGGCTTTTTGCTGTTTCAAAATGTCACATCACTGTGCAATTCAGCTAAACCACAGGCAGCGTACTTTCCCCAGACATTTTTCAGTGTTTTATTTCAGACAAAAATTCACAATCACATCTCTTCTTCATTACTCATTTGTTTAATTGGTGCATGAGTAAAAAGGCAACTGAAGTGTGGACTATATTCCTATAGGTTTGTTTCAATGCACAAATTGGTACAGAATAATTGGAAAAAAAAAATCAGCTGTTGTTTGCCACAGCATTGAGAAACCTTGTTATTAAATGAGAAGAGTTGATTTAAAAGCAGGGTTAAATGGCAGCCTGAAGCCCTGCCTTTGAGATGAAGAAATGTAAGTACATAAGCTGTAGGTTCAACATCTGGTCTCACTGTGGTGCTGGGTTCAGGATGAATGAGACAGGTGAAGTCAGCAAAACGTCCCACCCACTCTTCTCTCTCTTTCCATCATATGCTCAATCTTCCGTTATCTATCTTCCTCTCCACTTTTGCTTAGTTATTGACTTTTGGCTTCTTTTAGCTTCAGTTCCCTCTCTCAGTTTCACTTGTTTTGTGCTAACCGTGATTGCTCAGAAACATTGCAAAGCTTTATAATACATCTAAAGGCCTATTCATGCCCAGTATGATGTGATTATTAATGTAGTGGAACGTTCACATCAAATCCAATGATGTGAAAGAGAAGAAGAAAGAAGAGGGAAAAACTGATTCTTCAAGTAGTAATTTATCATTTTTTCTTTCAAGCACTGCAGCTAGAAGGTGCACATTGGGCACTCTCCATTCTACAAAAGGACAGTGCATAAACAGACTACGATACACCAAGATAAATAATAAGTTAGTAGAACTAATCAGAATCAGAAAACTTCATTGATCCTGGAGAAAACTGCTAATGTAATGACTGCAACAACACACAGAGACAGTAACAATATAATGTAAGTATAAATAAACTCTAAATAAAAAATCTGTAGAAAAAAAGGTCAATATGAATACCCTAGCTACACACAGAAATGCTTGGTATACATACTATGTATAAGTAACACATTTGAGTGAAAAACTACCGACACAAATGGTAGTTTGGAGTAAGTTACTGCACGTAAGAACGGCCTTCTCTCTTCCCTATTACTAAGCTACCCATTGTGCAGGCATCTTTTTGCTGACATAACAGAATTTGCGGTTAGTGTTCTCCTTCAAGCACACACTGACCAGTCCAATAGAGCTGCCTAAGCGGCAGTTCAAAAATCACTTCAAGTAGGAGTGACCAGTGTCATTAAAGTAATCATGATTTTTTTCTGTCATTCCATAAAATGGAATGGACAAAAATATTATTTTCACAATATATTTTCATATACAATATTTTCAGAATATTTTTATTCAGTGTTTCACTGACTTATCCTCAGTAAAGTCCTTACCTCAAGTTAAACAGGCCTAATTAGGCTTTCTTTGCTATGAAAACTGCAGCCTCTCAGTGACTGAAGATTATATGCAGAGAATAACCTATTATGACATAATTTCTCACAATATGGATTTCCCAAGAAAACGAAGTAATGTGATAGTGGTAGACGTAGCTAGGGGGAGGAACTGTCCTGGATTACACTGGAAAGAAATTGGATGAAAATCCAAAAGAAAATGTGAAATTTAAACTAAATTTTATGTGAAATTTAGTCTCCCTACTCACAATCCACGCTATTCACTTTTATTATTACTAGTATTTCATCATTATGGGCTTCTGAAAGTGTTATTTTGTGGGTGTATGTGTTTTTTTTTTCTGTTTTGCACATTTTAGCAAAGTAGCACTTTGTACATGCATTGTAAAGAGGAAACTTTAGCAGAAGCCAGGTTCAAAGAAGAAGATGACACAGATGATGAGACAGAGAGAGAAAGAAAATGAGCGGTACCCTTCAGATATCTATGTGGTTTTTAACTAAAACAAACATATATCTTGCACATTCCATCAAAATAGGCATGGGCAAATGAGTCATAACAGTCACGCAGAAGAAAAAATAAGAGAAATGGCATTAAAAGCCCAACGAATGCTCCCTTACTTTTAACCTGAACCCTGTCTTCCTCTATAGAAACCATCTAGCTTAACCTTTTGGGCAAATAGCCAACTAGCCCTCATGTGACAGACTCACAACAGCAACTGCCCTGTAAAAAATGTCTGTAAATATGACAATTAGGGGTGTAACAAATCATAGTTGATCTGTGATCCACATGGATTCCCCACCACACATGGAGTCCATGGATTAATTGCAATATTTAACCATAATTGTGTGAAATGCTATTAAGAAATAGTTGCTTAAAATCTTGATGTCAAGCAAGTAGATGTTTGTCATTTCTATATACACAGTCCACAGTGACACAGCACACAACGTTCTTCTAGGGCCATGGTGTAAGAACAAAAACAGAATACCACAAGACTTCACAAGTGCAGGCAGGACAGGACTACAGACAGAGTGAAAAAAAAAAAAAAAAAGAAGAACGTTTCGTTTCGTTTACTGGACGAGACAACATACAGTGCAGTCGACAGGAGCAGTAACAGCAACTGTATTATAGCAGCAGAGTCATTAAATGTGCAACAGATGAAAAGACTGAAGTAGACAGCAATAAATAATGGTACAAAAATAGCAAGCAGCAGCAAACAGGATTAGAAAAATGTTTTTGGTAGAACAGTTTACTGTGTCTATGCAGTATGATTGGTAGAGAGGAAGCAGATGCAGTAGAGTTGCAGTAGAAAATAGAAGTTTTGTCAATCCTTCAGCTCGTGGCGTCACTTTCCATTAAAGAGTGTTGTCACGCCGGTGTTTTTTGGAATGTTCAGCAATCAGCATTCTAATGTTGAAGTTAATTGTGATTCAAAAGCTGATTCACAGCTAATGTGCCACAGTAGATTTGTAATTTTTTTTAATCTGATAGTCGATCAATAACTACATCAAATGAAACTCAGGCTGCCATCTGAACAGCAGATAGAACTGATGAACGTGACTCAAAAGTTTTCCCAGAGTTTTTGATCCATTGCAGGGCTAATGATGACTCTTCTCACTCTCAGTGTAGGGTGTAAAATGTGTGATGAGGTAATGGCTATTGTCACAACAAACCTGAAACACCATAAGGAACTTTTTACTTGTGGGCAAAGGTTTTGGTCCAGTTGCACAATTTGTTGAACTAATTGCATGTCCTCTACAGAGAACACCTTTCTGCTCATTCTAATGCACAGTCAGAATGAAATTAATGCATTTTCTATCATTTGTTGTGCCAACATGTTAGTAAATAATAGACGTCAACCGATATGGCTTTTTCTATGGCCGATGCCGATACTTAGAAAACTGGGTTGGCCAATGGCCGATTTGTGACACTGATAATCAGTGAGGGGACAATTTAATTGCATGCTTTTTATTTGAATCCTTATGAATCAACAAACCAAATGAACTTCATTTTGTTCGGTTCAGATTCACAAATGTGCTTTAAATAAGTTGTAATATGTATAAATATAATTGCAATCCACATCACAGCCCTAGCACATAGCTAGGTATATTATATTGTAAATATGTCACAATAACAGTATATAGCAATATAGGCACAATAAGGAATTTTGTCCATTTCGTGCAACCATAGTACATAGATAGATGGGTCAAAGGCAAAGAGCAGACTATAAAAAAGCATCCAGGATGCACAGAAGTGATAAAGAGGTCATGCTGGTGTTTAAGGGGCAGAGACTTCCTTCCTGCTGAGGCCACTCTCCACCCAAACATACAGCTGTAGCAGAACCAGAGAGACTGTATTCTGCCTATTCGCCATGGGACGTTACACTGCAATTAGAGAGTGTAATATAATCAAAATCATACTATAATTAAATATAGTCAATTTTTTGGTCAACAATTATATATGCTAATCCACATGAAATTTGGCATGACTGTAGCCTACATGTCTGATACGAGATCTGTACCCTTAAGATGGGTTAGCGTCTCCTGAAGCAGGTACAAAGTATTTTTGGAGCAATACCATGACAGCCATTTAATTAAAAATGACTATCCAATACATGCATGTGCCAATATCCTGTGATGTAAAGGTTCAAATTTCATGAAATGACACGCCCTGTATCACTACCACCATCTTTGAATGCACACCAAATTTTGTGAGCTTTTTATTTACAGTTTCAAACAAATCAGTCACTATAACAAGCTACAACTTGCTTTCCTCTGTTTCTCTGATGGCTTCCTCTCATGGTTTGGTTTAGCTCTCTCAATTTCTGTGACGGTCATATTACCCACCACAGTGAAATACATTTAGTTATATTATTACTAAAACTGCAGGAAACAAATACACATGACAACACATTTCCCTGATAAAGGCTCATCCTTTCCTCACAATTAAAGAAAGCCAACATTTCCCCAAGAGGTACAGGGTGAACCAAAGTAACTTTCACTGAGGTGGGCATTAAACTCTTCAGACTCTGGAACAGAGCATTTCACATCAAACTACTCTGAATGACTTTCTTAACCATTTAATTTGGGCAAATCAGTGGAATTCTCCTTTAAAGATGAGCCTGGATTATTGAAATAACTAATACTTTTTTAATCAAATCTTCAATTCACAGAAGGAACATCAGTTACTGGTCAAGGTCTTCCCCACTAAAACATTCACCATATTTTGTGAGGTTGTACACCCTAGTTGTAAAACGATGGCTGTTCGTTATTTATCTATTTATTTATTTAAGGCTTGTTTGTCTCTCACCTGAAACCCTAGATCTACTGCACACTCTGTCCTGAAACCAAGGCAGAGTCAGTGAACCAACGACTGAGAGTCAAATGTCATATTTGTAATATTCATAAACAGCATGACCCAGTTACTAAGTGTTTAGAGAAGCTGCTTAGTTTGGTTTACTTTGACAGGTGTCCATGTTTGTCTACGTGTGTGGATATTCTTGTTAGATACATTAGTCAGCATTTGCACAGGTTTAAGCCCTCTGTTGACCTAAATATCTATTAGCTGTTTCAATTATGTGTTTTGTGCAAGCATGTTTTATGTCCATTTATCAGGCTGTCAGGAAAAGCAATAGGAAAAGCGCATAGTGTGACTGCAAGAAGCTTGGGGCCTCTGTGTCTTTTCCTGCCTCTCACACGGACAATGGACTCAAATCTGATTCTTTTCCAATCCATTATTCCCATTCTTCCTGGTAGTCCCAATTTGTGTCCATTATACCCCCGACTGGAGGCCCATTTCCAGTCTCAGGAGGGCTCTCATCAGGCTAAGAACCCACTTTGAGCTTCAAAATATTACATCTAGCTTTAATTCATCATTATTTTGACTACATCTAGCCAAATCTAGCCATTAAGACCTGCCTCCCTCCTATTGCTTCCACTTACACTCTTAAAAATAGTACCTTTCAATGCACATTTCTTCTGTAAACAGGAATTCTGGGGTTTGAAGAACATCCACATCATGTAAAGCTTTAATACCAGTTAAAGGAATCGTACACTCAAGTCAGGACTAATTTAGGACCCTTCATTTTAAAGAATGCATAGTAGGTTTTGTGTTCCTCAGCCTTGCAAGTGTTCTTTCAATAACTCTCTGGTTATGCAGTGTTTGTTCATTCAGTGCTGATGGTTAAAAGGCTCTTCACCAGTTTGATTCCTGGAAACATCTGCAGGCTTGCTTACAGCACAAACCAAGAAAGGGCATACATCAGGTCATATAATACTGAAATGCAATTTACTGTGGGCATAAGAGACAAAAACTGTAAAGTGGTTATAGCGCTGTTGATCTATTTATAGGTTATTCTCTGCCCTACAGGAAGCTGTTGTTGGCGTTATGTCCTAATGTTGTATGTCCATGTCATTGGTTAAATAGATTTTTCAAATATTTGATTAACCATGAAAGTGTGGAAAATCAAATAGTTGTTTGAATGTTATTTGCAAATTGGCTTCTCTTCAGTGTTACATGTTCTTGTTTTTAAGAACTGTGAGATGTCTGAACTCTGCATTCCACCAGAGTGCAATGTAGAACCTGGTCAGAATGTGTCTGTTTAGTCAAAAGGAGTAGGCACAGAAAGAAGAAGCTCCATGCCACGCCCAGACAGCAGATGGTACATAGTGTAGCTATAGTACATAGAGACTTTGTTGATAAACAAGAAGCTGCCCTCAGAATGTGTTTATTCATTGGAAT
Source organism: Alestes dentex (assembly GCA_037576975.1). Taxonomy (NCBI): domain Eukaryota; kingdom Metazoa; phylum Chordata; class Actinopteri; order Characiformes; family Alestidae; genus Alestes; species Alestes dentex. The sequence continues at coordinate 7,268 of JBBIGA010157110.1, read as the reverse complement.
AAAAAAATCCATGTCATTTAGTGAATCACACGTTTGCCATCATCAAATTTACTCTTCTTAAACTTGTTTTAGATTTCAGAGGTGAAATGTGATGTGAACTGGCTACCAATGCTAGATGATGTGAAAACAGTTGATCAGGTAAAGTAAAGTGGCCCCTTATAGTCATATGTGAACCCACCACAGCACAGCACATCGTGAACAAAGTGAAATTCTTTCTCTGCATTTAACCCATTCACCAAGTGAAGCAATGGGCTGTCACCAATGGGGGGCACCCAGGGAGCAGTGTGTAGGGATGGACCCTGCTCAAGGGAACCTCAGTGATGACACTAGCAGTGTTGGGATTCGAACCCACTTGCTGCGGGTTTAAATTTAATGTAGTACAGTAAAATAAGTTGCTTGCTTTGGTGGCATGAAGCCCAACAGTGTGCAGTAGCCTGTCTTAAGTAGCCAACAAATTTTGCCTGTGTGCACATGTGCGTGTCTGAATTGACTTAAATGTCCCTAATGCCAGGGTCATGTTTTTATATTATGCTTAGTAATGATAACTGCATCACATTTACATGGCTTTAAAATAATTTGTCCTACCAGCAAGTTATCACTGTCTGTTTATTACTGGATGCTAAGCTTATCAGTTCAGGCATTAAGGACGCTCTTACTTACTCATAGGCTTAAGTGGCTACGTTGTATCAGTGGTTGCCTCCGTCATCACTTCCCTAGGCGGACCTGTTAAAAGGCGTATATGGGGGGTCCACTGTCAAGAAATATCCCCAAAGTACAGACTGCATCCCTTATGCCACAGACTACATTCTTGTATTTTAAAGAGAAAAGTTAAATTCTGGGTAAATTCTCTGAAATCAGGTTCCACTTCTCTTTTAGGTTTTCTATTTTTCCACGGATGGTGTCTTTTTAGGGAAGTAAAAACAGCAGACTACAGACACTACTTCTGTCCCTGGTCTGAGGTGGAGACGTGATGTAAAACGGCTGTGACGCTTGACAATCACTGGTTATGCAGTTGCTTTTGTGTATCAGTTAACATGGCCACCTCACAACACATAATTTTTGTCTCACCACTTCTCAAACCATCTTTTCCCGTTGTTCATAAGTTCCCCTGTAACCTCACACATCAACACTGTTTCTCATGGACTGGCTTTTTCCTTATCTTCATTCAGATTTACAGTCCTAGGGGCTCAGGAATGTCATCCAGGAGCAACATCTCAACACTCACCTTCCCCCTGCCCTCTCCCCTATATGTGCTTTCCAAAGCTAAACATAATGTGTCCAATAATCCTGAGTGTTTTTGCTTTATGCCGGTTATTGACTAGTCTTATTAATGTTGTTGGGTAGGCTGTGCTGTTGAAAAAGGCAGCAAAAAATGAGCTAACTGTATGTAAGGATATAGAGGTGTAACTAGAGGTTTTAGTTGCTAATGAACTAGCATGGGTCAACTAACAAAGACCTATTATGAGTGTTACTGATAACTTACATAGTTAACAAATAAGGAGACCTAGTACATCAAAAGTAAGGAGAACTAGCATTTTAACAGACAATGAGAACTAGCATGTTAAAAAGTAAGTAAAGTAAGTAAAAAAAAAAAAGATTTTTATGAATTAATTACTTAATCGACGAGTAAAGTGAACTACCGTTATCATAAAGAAATATGGCTGCAGATAATAAGTAAGATTGAGATAGATTGCTCGGTCAAAGAAATGTTATAATTTTATCCTGCTGCTGTTAGCTAAAAAATTGATTCTATGCTACGTGTATCCTATCACTTGCCATGTTTCTGAGAGAGTACAGAATATCTCACTTCTGGCTGGGTTGGGGTACTGCTTTTAGCAGCACAAAACAGTCAAGTTCGTACCTGTGCTAAAAATGACCCAGATCGTGTCCTCTCAGGGGCTTTACACAAACATCAAGTAAAGAGCCTCACTGTGGCAAAACATCAATGTTCATTTACATACACTGAGAACGTGTTTAACTTGCTGTTTCTCACACGTATAGTTGAGAGAGTTCTTCAAAGTACATTCATATGCTTTATCTATCCAAGAGACACAGAAGAATCAATCCAGTCTATTCACAGGGTCCTCTTTAACACTAGAAAAAGAAAGTCAGCCAGCATCTGTTGCTCTGGACTAGCAAACCCAGCTGGGTACTGAAGAGGCACCCTACTGCCATATCCGTGTCAATCTGAATCAATCCTCTTTCACCCGTTTAAGCTACCTCGGACAGAACCAGCCTCATCCAAGTCTGTCTCCATGCAAAATGTACTTCTGCTCTGTACTTCTGCAACCCTTCAAGACCACCAGTCACCATGACACCCTGCTTATCTAATGTTTACATAGTTCCATCTGAATAAAATGTTTCATTAACATCTGGCAAAACTCGCCACAAACTGTTCATGTGGAAACTGTCCACTTTTCAAAGCATCACATTTTGCAACCCATGCATACCATTTTTCCAAAAAGATCAAAGAACATTCTATCTTAAGTAGCGCATGTTTTGAACAGCTTGTGAGAAAATACAGTGTTTGAGGTTGAATCAGGTGTATGTGTAGTGGCTTTCTCCAGGGAACCATCTCAGAGAAGTGAGTAGTGACCAGTGATCAATACATTCCCTTCCGCTCATCAAAAGGTACCAGAAATCTCACTCTAAAATCCATTGAAGGGCATTTAAACACGTTCTTACATTTGACATATTTTAAAAATGATGACATACATAACAAAAGCATGTGTTCATATATTTGGGGACATCATATAGGGCAATGTGTTAATATTAAGGGCAGTGTCTTAAGCCATATATAACTGTCGGTGTGCAGTATTATTGGACAGTACCTTTGATCATATGTGACAGTGTGTGAATATTAAGCCATATATAACAATATCAGTGTGTTAGTATTATGGGACAATACATTTCATCACATATGAGTGTGTGTTAATATTAAGTGACAGTGTCTTAAGCCATATATAACTGTCAGAAAGTTAGTACTGTGGGACAGTACCTTTGATCACATATGACAGTGTATGAATAAGAAGGGCATTATCTTATTGAATGTACAGAATTTCCTTTTGCTCATTTAGAAAGAATTCACTAGTGAGCACCAGTAAGTTTCCTAAAATGTCTCTTATTATTAAGCTACGTCAGATTTTAAAATCAATTGATCTACTTCCCTGGACTGCCATTCCTTTAGCATATCTAGTTTCAGCTTTTTGTATTTATCTTAGTATTTTAGGGACCAGCACCCTTGTACTTTTCTTTACCACCCATTATTTTTAAATGTGTTAAAGCAAATTATACGCAGTAAACAAAAAATGGAACGACCCGACAGAGATAAACGAATCGTTTTTTCAAGTGGTGTTTTTTTTTTTTTTTTAGAACACTTGTCAAACCGATTCATAAGAATCCACTAAATCAACTTTTTTGCAGCATGAAGGCCGGTGTCTGGCTGAAGTAAATTCAGTATTTAGTTAATATATAATAGTAAATACTACATCGTAACATACTAAAAACTATTTGAACTTAATTTTCTGCTGTGCCGTATGCTTTAATGTGTCGAAGTAGCAGCATCAGACTCAGTGAACCGAATCTTTTTAACCTGAATTGATTCAAAATGTCATCAGTTCTTTAAAGCGCAGCGGCTCGACTAGAAGAGGCGTGCCAGATGTTTGGGAGTAGGCGGAGCTCCGAACGCTCAAGGAGCGAATCAGAACAGAGCACTAGTGATGGCAACCAATCAGATCATTGAATTTCTGCATATATGTAACGGAACAATCTTGACCACGCCCTACACGCTGCCAACAACAGGAAATTAAAGCCTCGCAGACAAAACTTGTCTGTTGAAAAGTCTTTTATCGACCAAAGTTCCAATTTGTGAACAAAATGAATGACATGACTGAACCCCACCCCCCCTTAACTGTATCTTCTTTGAAATAAAATCTGAAATAAAAAATGCAATTCGCTGGAATAAAAATACAATGACAGGATTTAGTTGTGAGTAATCTAAGATGAATTAAGGATTCAAACTGAAGGTTGCACTGACTAAATGCGACAAATATTAATGGTAATAACTGTAATAAATAACATTTTGTACTGCGCCCTGGACTGAATGTTGCAGCAGCGTGGCCCTGGCCTGTCAGCCTTGATGGCGAGGACAGGAGTTCAGCACAGGTTCACACACGCCCCGACAGCCTTAAGAGGGGTTTGAAAATTCGACTTACCTCGAGCAGTCATAAAAACAGTTAAGAAAAGGCACACAGCTGCAGTTAAATCCATCGGTAATGTCCGTGCAGACACGCTGTATTTCTACAGTTCACTTCTGACCAAAAAGAACGCGAACCTAAGTTCTGAAGGTGGTTAAAGATGTGGGGAAAAACTGCCTGACTGCACCAATTTCGGCCCTGTCTGCCAGGAACCCAAACTCTGCAACTCTATACTTGTTCCAGACTACGCCTCGAGACAGAAGACAGCTCTCTTTCACTCCTCTTTTGAACTCCCTCTCTCCCCCCGCCCCCCCCCCTCTCTCTCTCTCTCCCCCCCCCACACACACCCCCACCCACCCACTCTCTCTCTCTCTCTCTGTCTCTATCTCTCTCTCTCTCTCTCTCTCTCTCTCTCTGGTGACTGAATATTGTTGCTGAATACCAAATCTATATTATCTGAAACTCATCTGAACTTTAAAGAGGAGTGACACTTTTTTCCTAATTTGTGCACGACAAAAGTCATCCAGAGTGGCCTGACTGTCAAGACTATTCTCTGGGGATAGGAACCAAATGCTAAATGCTTTCTCACAATAGCTTAGGATTGTTTTGCTTGGCTGTTTTGCTTTTTAAACAAAATTAATTATTTAAGTCTTCACTAAGACCAGATGGTTTTTCACACAGTGACAACTTTTGTATGTTTTTTTCTATCATCCTGGGCACATATGGTTCCCATAAACCGCTAAATACACAAACACAAACATACAGACACACTTTCACTCAGCCTTGACAGTAAATTCAGTCATTTAGAGTTTTGGATAATGATATTGTAATTGAAAGTGAGCTGTTATTGTAGTCAGGCAATTACTGATAACTTAAGTCTGAATAATATGCACCCACTAAGTTCATTTTGTGCTATATGTGAGTCACAGTCTGCTGCTCTGAGATTTTCCCTCATGTTGTTCAGCCCGTTTGTTGCATGGTTACGTTATTTCTGTTCTTGCCTGTAAACTGCATGGGCTATAGTTGGAGTTTGGCATCAGGGATCTAAAGCAGCAGATAACATCAGCATGCATCCAACAGGCAAAACAGGAACACACACACAACAGCACATTCAGGAAATACAAAGTCTATTCAAATGCGGCACCTGCCTGAAACTACCAACTAGCCCAATTCCTGCGATTCTTTTTACATTTTTCTCCTTCAGAGCTTTAATCAGGGCCATAAGCAATGGTCAGTCAGTATCATGAGCGGTGTTCAGTAATGCATAATGCATAGTAGTACATAACTTGATGCAGCTGCATCACTCTGGTATTCAGCCTAAATTCTAATCAGTATTATACAAGCAAATTATAATGCACAGCATAAACTTTCTGGGTTTTAGTGTGGGAGTGTGTGTGCGTGTGACAGACCTAGAGAGAGAGTGACTTGTAGAGACAAGAAATTCCTGTATTATACACCCCACACTTTTTACAAACACATTAATGCTCACTTGCTTATGAAGTTAGTTTAGAGAAAACCTAAATGTAGAATAAACCTCTCTGGATTACAATAAACATTTAAGTGGTCAATGTCATGAAAAAGTAGATTTCTCTTCTTTTTCAAAATGAGAGAGTTTAATTTAGTAAGTTTCAAAACATATCATTCACTCTCCAGTTCTCACACTTCATGTTTGGAAAATGAGCAGCAGGCCCATTTTCAATTCACTACCTTTGTGATGTTATGAAAAACAGTAGATTTACATATAACCTCCTAATCAGTCTACAGTACTTTAGGCTGCCCATTCATCCTGAAGTTATAAGGAATGTTTTAGCCCTGGCTGTTTTCTAAATGACACACAATCAGAACAAAGCCCATTTACATATATAAATGTTAAAGGCATAGTAACAAACGGCTTGTATAATTTTAAATGTTAAAAAGAGATTGTAAAATGATCATGAATTATGACCATTGTTGATCCATCAAACCTCACGAAAGTCATGAGTGAGAAAACCAAACCAAAAATAAATGCATAAAGAAAAATGCATGATAAAGGACCTGAAGGGTAATCCTCATAGTGGAGAGTTTTTTCTGATACAAAATTTTGTTTTTGTATATTTTGTTGTAAATGAAAACAGTATTCAGTGACAGGAGCAGCACTGTCATTTCTGCAGTGTTTTAAAGGGGACATATTATGCAAAACTCACTTTAGTTATAATAGGTCTATGGGCTATACAAAACATGTTCATGAAGTTCTTTGCACAAAATCACTCTCACATACAGAGATATCACCAGCTTTATTCTTCACAGTTTCAGGCCCTTTCAAAATGAGCCGTTCGGACGGAGGGCCCAGTGTGACGTAATACACCAGCCAATTTGCATAGAACCGCCCTTCATCTGTTGAGCCCCCACCCACTAGATTAGTAGAAGATCCGCCATTTTGTCTGCTAAATTTACAAGCATGGATAAGCTGAGCGCTATGTCTACAGGCAAAGGCAAGTCACACATGAAGTGTTGTGTTGTTGGCTGCAAAGAACAGCACAAATCCCTACACTTTCTCACAGATAAAGAAAACCGAAGAACTGCGTGGTTCCATTTCATTTTCGAGGGCCATGTCCCAGCAGCAATCGGTTTCGTTCCCCCTTAAGTATTAAAGGTGGAACGAAAAATTCGAATAAGGAGCTGTGAATAAGGAACTAACTTCAGCATCGTGGGGGGATCTGTACCTACTGTCCGTGACAAGTCAGCAGATGTGGGAGATGTAAGTACTTTCAAATAATTACTTTTGTGTTTCTATCGCAGTTAAGTATGAACTAGCTTGTTCGTTTCGTTTCGTAAACATGGGATGGGTGGGGCGTGGCTAGCGACAGCTTATTTGCCCTGAAACGGCTCATTTTGAAAGGGGCTGAAACTGTCAACAATAAAGCTGGTGATAGCTTGTTTTCTTTTTTAAAAAAGTGAATAATACGTCCCTTTTAATGATTTACTATTTACCACTGTATATTACACATTATAAACATAGAATACATCAGTATATTAAAGAAACATAATGTACTATATATATATATTAGTACATTATTACATTATTCATGTGGA
>JBBIGA010157100.1:0-17893 GCA_037576975.1 Alestes dentex | reverse complement strand
TTTCGAAATGTGAATTCCATCTTGTTTCCACTGACTGCTTTAGAGACTTACTTAGCTTCACCTGCAGGCCACAATGTTTAAAGTAGGTGACCAGTTTTTTCACGTCTTTCAGAAGGTGGCCAACTTCGGGTGTTTTGTCCATCACAGCGGACGAGAATGCATGTGAAAGAATGATGTTGAGTAGGTGAGCGCTACAGTTCAGTCTTGTGAAATCGCGTAGAGCTGCGATCATGTTTGCTCCTCTGTCAGTGACAAAGACAAGTTTCTTTGCTTGTGAACTGTCTATTCCAAATACTCTGAGATTTTAGTAAAGCTGTAATGTTTTCGCCAGTTTTTGAAATGCCTGCATCGAATGGTGTTGCAAAAAGCACCTTTGACACCAAGTCGTAATTTGCATCTATGTAATGTATTGTGGCTGATAGGAAAGAGGTTTTTCGATAGTTTTCGGTCCAGATGTCAGTTGTCACTGCGCAACCGTATTTCACAATTGTATCGGTCATGTCAGTGACTACAGCTCTGGATATGCTCCTGATGTATCAAGTTCTTCTACAACGATTCTGCTCCACTTTCGTACAATCCAATCTGGCAGTTTTTTCAATGATTATGATTTTCCTCACAGTCATTTAAAATAGCCAGTCCTTTAAACATGAGGCATAGCTTCCACACAGCTTTTTAAGAAATCTGCAAAATCTCTTAATGCAGAAGAATCATTTGAACTAATCTCAGACCATTTCATTATCTTATCTCTGAAAGCTTTCTGTACGACAAATGGATTTCCATAACAATCCTCTAAAACAGCCCAAGCATCCTCATATGCATCTTCAGAGCTCCGGTAAAAGAACCTCTTCTAATGCTTTGCGTGCTTCTCCTACAAGATAGCCCTTCAAGTAAAGCATCTTCTCACTGGCAGGAATAGGTTTCCTTCCAAATAAAGTTAGAAATGACGTCTTAAAGTCAACAAACTTCAAAGGATCACCAGCAAACACAGTTGGTTCAGGAACAGGAAGACGATTCAAGCTTAATGAACTCACAATTGCTTCAGCCAAACTGGCTGTTGCACTCTGAGGCGATGCCTATGGTTGCAGCAGTGTGGCTCCTACACTTGTTGGTCTACTTAAATTCAGAGCTGTAGTGGTTCTGGCTACAGGAACTGTCTCACAGAACTTTCCCACTACACTCTCCACTTCACCTTCAAATTTATTATATATTCGAACCCGAGCTGCAGCCATCTTAACATCCATGTCTGCTTGCATCTTCAACTTTCTTTTCTCCTCCTCTAGCTTCAGCTCAACTTCAGCTTGCTTCTGTTTCATTTCAACCATCATCTGTGACTCATGAAGTTTCCATTCACTTTCTAGCTTACTGAGTTTATTCTGTTGAGCTTGTATTTCTTGCATAGACTTTGCTTGTTCTAATTTGGCTGCAAAGTCTGCTTCTGCATCTGCTCGCTTTATAGAAGCTTTGGAATTGGCAACAGACACATTATCCAAGCCTTCAAGCCCTTCTGAGATGATACTTTCAGTGTTTGTTCCGCCAAAGATTGATTCATGTTCTTCTCTATTTAGAATCATCCGCACTCTTTCCTTTTCAGCCTCTGCTTTAAAGGTACCATGAACAAGACTGACTTCCAATCGTTTACTCACTAGATCACATATTTCTGTTGTCAGTGTATTACAAGCATTCAATTTTTGCACAATATCTGGAGTGTTAGTTGAGTTGCGTTGGAGTGGCTCGTAATTTTGATTTACACGGTCATATCCACTTTGAATGCATTGGTTTATTTTATCAAGATCCTCCTTCAAACAGAAATTCTTAAGACTTTTCCTACATTCTTTTGTTATCTGCTTCCAGGATTCATAAGCTTTCAAGAATGCCTTTGCATGCCTTTTAGCTACTTCACGCATCTGCTTGCCTCGTTCAGTGAATTGCCTCTCACGAGAACCAGAAACTATTTCTTGCGTGCCGACTGATCTTTCTTCTCCTCTTAGAGGTTCTTCAGATAAGTCTCTCTCATCAGTGGATTTACCCTTTGCTTCTGACACTGACGTCTTTATCTTAAGACTTCTAATTATGTGATTAGTAATTATCTTTAAATGATAAAACAAACTGAAAGTGAGCTATGCCTTTAAGAGTGTTCTATTGCTTCTCACTTTGAACATCAGAGCATCAAGGATAAAAGTACAATGAGCCCATCACAAATAAATACTATTAAACTGCATTCAATAGTTTAGCCCTATGCTTGCTAGATTTACTAAAAGCTTATCTTAACCATGTAATTTCAAACAAACAATTTGCATTTCAAATAAAGCCATTAAACATTCACTTCATATTAAGCATTTCAAGCTTTTTTGGATAACCATATCATCTCAAGCATTTAACTCAAAGCTTCATTCACAAACCAAAGCACATTACCGCTTGTTTAATCAGTCGGAAAATTACGCTGCAAAAGTCCAGTTCGATTGGAATTATACCGTCTCTCACCGCATCTGCAGTCTCTGTTTAAGCCGGAAGCACGTTGCAACCTTTCCTGCCACGCTTGGAACAATACAGACGGCTGGAACAAACAGACGACTCAGATGTAGCGTCGAGTTTTCACTGTAGCAGCCCTTGGATCCCAAAAGAGAGTCTTGACAGATGCTTAAGGTTTCTTTTCTTTTATTCAAAGTTCGTAGCAGCATCAACTTTAATCAATTTCTTCTTGTACCTTACAGCACGACAGACACTCATACACAACCATGCGTTTCACACAAATATGAGTTACAAATCATGACTGAACAAACTTCGCTGTGTTCACCAAGGAATGCAAATGTATGACACGATAATCCTTTGTCATTAAAACAAGCGTTAAAGTTTACTTTTGTTATGTAAATGAAGTACAAAACTTGGAGATGGAACTTGTGCGGCTAAGACCCAACCAAAGCAACTTCTAATCATTTACACCTTCAGGCTACCTTTTCAGGCTCTCCCCCTTTATGGTGTCACCCACAGGACAAAATTCATTTCCACAGTTCTCATTCTGTCATGGGTCCTGCCTGTTTCCAGGCAGGGCTGGCAGGCACACACGCACCAGTCATATTCAAAGTGATCCATCTTTATTCTGAAGCAAAACTCAAAACAAAAACTGGCTTGAGAGCCAGACTTAAGACTATAGACTCTTTGCAAACGATACAGGAGCAACTACTGGCAAGAACTGGATACAAACAAAGAGATTGGACCACATGAACACAAAGAGCTGGGTTGACCGACAAACAAACAAAAAACTCAAAGAACTTAAATACTCTCAAGTCTAACACATCAACCAATAAGCATACACAATCACTAACTCAAAACACAAAACAGCTGACATAAAAGACACAACATAACATTAACAAAGAGCGACCCCTGTTGGCCATTGTCGGAACCTGACACATTCACAAATTCGCACACACAAAAAAATGAATTACAACAATACCATAACAACCAAATTAAAGCACATACAAAAATAGATATATTTACGGAAACATTAAAGAATAAGTTAGGCATATTTACATGTTTTACCAAGACAAAATAAAACCATACAAGGACAATTGTGGTCCTTTACAATGTGAGTTTAATGCAGAGTGCACAGCGGTTTACATAAAGTATGATAGAAGTAATGCTGCTTACTGGCTGCTTAAGGTTTGTTAATAGTTATTTCTTGTGGGGCTGTTTTTGCTTCCCCTTTATATTCTCTTTTTCATGTTAAGAAGAGGAAATGCGAATTTGTGATGAACATATTGATTACCATCTCCTGCTCCCTGACTCCAGAACATGATGCTTACTAATATGTAACCTCAGCTTACAGGCCAAGCAAGTGGGAAAATGAGAAATGTGCTTCTCTCTGTCATATCTGAGGGAATACTGCAACCATAAATTGAACTTCATTTAATTTACAGCATATGAAAAACAAGACAGGCAGTGTCATGCTTCAGAGCAAACCAAACATAATGCTGAGGCCCCCCAGCCCAGCCCAAGACATTTAGTAGCTCATATGGTCTTCTGATGCAAATTAACATTAATTAGGAGTTCATCTCACAATTGCACTTGAAAACATATGTATGATAATACTTTACTGGCCCTGCATGTCCTTGTATTGCTTTGTACATCTACTGCAACAATCCCTTTTTCTCTCTGATCTGGTAGATGTTCCTCTTGTTTGAGAAGTCTATGACTAGTATAAGCCACCATGAATCTCAAACCACAGACAAATTATATTGTGTAACTGAGAACAGCAGTAAAAAACAATGCCAGTCCACCCAAACAATACCAATAAACAAGTCAAATAATTTATGGGATTTAACACAAATATACCAGATGTTTGGGAATATAACATATAGTTGGTAAAAAAATATATTGTAGCATTATCAAAGCTAATGCAAATACAGCTGAGTATCTATGCTATTCCTCAGACACAGGCACATAGCACACTACTCACTGCAGGGCTATTGAGGCCACACCCCTTACATGCATTGTGCATTACTCCATCACATGCGCCATGATTCTGAACAACTAAGAATTCTGAACAACTAAAGCTATTTTTGAGCCCACAGCACAGATACAGACTATTGAAGCAACACATTTGAACGCAAGGACTACACAAAGTAAGTTTTGATTATAGTATGAGGTTGGTAATGCAGTAAACCCCCAACATTCACAGGGTTACGTTCCAAGAGCGCCCATGAATTGTGAAAAACAGGAAAAAATGCCTAGAAATGCTTATTTAATTTTATTTAAAACTCAGCTTAATACTTTTTTTTTAAAGAAAATGTAAAGGTAAACCGGTATTTGTACTGTACAGTTTTCACTGAACTCCTGCAGTGCTAGAATGTAAATATCGATGTTACCCCTGTATAGACTGTACTGTAACTCATGCACATGCGTTTTCTTTGGTATGCGTGGTCTTTTTCTTTAGTATAAGCAGGGTAAATACAGTAATAAATTAATTCAGTTACATTAATAAAAATACAGGGCTTTAAGAAGAACAAAACACGAGAACACTGGAGACACTCCAGGGGGGAAATTCTAGACTGCAGCTGCCAGAGATGCATGACAGGGCAGCAGCTAATCAGCAGCAAGGAGAATTAAATAATGTTCTCAGACTGGCTACTTTTAAACCTCCCACCACTGAGTACCGCAGTATTTCATCATCCCAAGAAATGCTTTCTTTGTGTTCTCTCGAAAGTACCAAAACCAAAATGTGGCTGAATTTCTGTTATATTTAGTTTACAAAATTAGTAAACTATATTTCTTCTTAATAATTTAGCACAAAAATGCATGAAAAATTATACATTGCAACGAAAAAAGGAAAAAAAAATTGTCACATACTGGCCTGGTCCAAGCAGGAAAGATGAGAAGGCGGCACAGGCGCAGACTGACATGATGGTAATTTATTACAAAACGAGACAAACAGACAACAGGCACGGTGGCCAAGAAAGAACTACAAGTAAACACGTAAGACACAAAACGGACAAGGTGAATGTATGCTCCCATGACGAAGACAAGGACTACCCAACTTAAATACAACGTGACAACCAATAAACAGACAGGTGATAATTAACACAACCTTAGTTCAGGTGAGTGAAGTCCTGTACCAGGCAAGGCTGTGACCAGGAATCAAGACAGGGGAGGCCAGTTCATGGTCCTACAGCGACTTCTAGCGGCTGCTGACTGGTGTCGTGACAAAAATGCGGAGGATATCTGCAGTTTCTGCAAATTTGCGGTGGTTTCAGCAAACAATTATTAGTTAGGTTCTAAGAAAAAATCTGCAAATGACTGAATCTGAATTAACAGGGGTTTATTATATTTGATCTATGTTGTTAAAGTTTAACTAGCAACTACTGAATCAAAATGTATTTATACAGTAGCTAGGTAACTGGTTAACCAGATATCCTAAATATAAGCCTGCTAGCACAATTTCATTAAAGGGGTTAGCTTATAATGATGCTAGCTACTGTAAATGTGATGCTGTTTCCTCTGCCTCCTGCTAGATATTTTTATGTAACCATACAAGATTTTATACATCATTTGCAAAATATTTTAAAAGAATTAAGCATTGATTAAAAGTTCTACTCACAAAAAATCTTTGTCATGTTTTGTAATTGTATCATTTTGCATGGATATATGTTTACAACAAAACAAAATGTTTATATTTATGTTTGTGAATGACTAATTTTCTTTAAATTATCTAAAATGTCCAGTTAATTCTCATTGATTCCCATTAATTCCCATAAACTCCCAAGTTTCCAATTCTAAACATTTCCAAAATTCCCAAACTAAAGTTTCCATGGAAGGTTTCTGGAAATTGACTGGAAATGTACCAGGAATTTCCCACCCCCTTTGCAACCCCACACACTGCTCCCCGGGAAGTGCTGGCTCCCCATTGCCTCACTTGGTGAATGGGTTTAATTCAGACAAGAATTTCACATTGTCCACGCTGTGTGTTGTGCTGTGGCATGTTCACTGTGACTACAAGGTGCCACTTTACTTCTCCTGTTACTCCCATTTTTAGACTGCTAAGGTGGAAGAGACTGAGTGAGCTGCTCTGGCACGTGGTTGAAAGGTCTCTGTATGTTTCTCTTTGGCACCCAGATCTCCAAACCCCATTCACACATGCACTGCAGTCCTCAACCTTTCTAAACTTTACCTGGAAGAGCTGTATGTCTGAATGCATGCACCTCTGAGGTACCCTGAGCAAGGTACCATCCCGGGGTCCTGTGTTCCTGGCTGCCCGCTGCTTCACTTGGTGAGTGGGTTAAATGCAGAGGAAGAATTTCGTGCTGTTCACACTGTGATGTGTTCACGTATGACAGAATGGTCACTTTCACTATTTGCTACATGTGTGAAAGGGCAACTCAGGCCAATGTCCAAACCTGACTGCCCAGAGTTCATCCATAAAAACAGCTACAGAGTCTTCAATCAAGGGTTGCTCAACTCCAGTCTACCTAACTAAGCAGGACACGATCCCTAAAGGACATCCCCAAATCTGTCATAATCTAAAGGAGAACCACCACACATAATTTTCACATATGTTTGTCAGTGGTGGCCAGTTGTGTCATTAGAAGCAAATTAAAAGATTTGGCCTGTTTACCCCAAAACCCTGATGCAGTACCAAGTTTAGTACCAAGTAAACGGATAGCTGCAGTTTGTCTTTTTGTCCACCAGGTGTACCTAATGTGCAACAATTTAAAAGTTTTGAGCCATGCACCCTTCTCTGATGCAGTTAAAAGAAAATTTCTGTGCTGCAGAAATGTATTATTTCCAGTGATGGGAATAACGGCGTTAAAATAACGGCATTACTGTAAAAAAAATTTCAGTAACGGGCGAGCTAACCAATTACTGTTTCCATCGTTACAACGCCGTTACCGTTACTGACAATAACATGCGGCCCGTTACTGTAATTAAGTTGTTTTCATCCGACCAGGCTCTCAGCCACAGGAGCGGCAAAGGTGATTGGCTAAGGTAGAGTAAAATTTCATGGTAAGCCATCCAGAGGCAGAAGTGGGCGGGTGTTTACACAAACACACAGCTGTACACGCGCACAGGAGAGACACAGCAATGGCGCATTCAGAAGTAGCATTTTTACAGTGGAAATTCCAGACATTACTTTTCCCTTGTTGAAATTAAAGGCAAGAATGTATATGTTAAATGGCCAGGTCCTTAAGGTTGTTGGAGAGCAAGTGCAAGTTACCTCCATGCGGCAGGCAGGAGAAAAGAACTTGTTCATGTGGCCACAAGTGCCAGATGCTATACATTACTACAAGAAAGATTTTGTCGCTGTCCTCACGACACGCTAAGTTGAGCAGCCAAGATTGGGCAAAGTTCAAACAGGCCTGGGGCTAGATTTTTTATCAAAAAATGAAATTAATGTTCATGAAATGAAATGTTTGTGTTCATGTTGTTCAATCAGTTAAGTAATGCTTTCCTCACCTGGTTCCTCAGTGCCTGCCATATCACATTTTAAAGAGTGTATATTTACGGCTGTGTGCGGGTGAGTGAGTGAGGGAGGGAGGTGGGAGGGATGGAAGTCTATTCTTTTAACCTGTAAAGCACTTTGTTTTCTCCCTTGTATGAAATGTGCTATATAGAAAATAAAGTTTACGAGTTTCAGTTCATGTTTGAAATGTTAATGAAATCTGGTCATTTTTGTATGGAATTTATTGTTGACCTCTTTAAATTGATTTTTAATGATAAAAGGTCTTCATGTTATTTGGCGTGACTACCCATCATGTGGTGCGACCAATCATAACAATAACTTTATTTCAAAATAAAATATCTCATTTCTGTAGCTGAAACATTAATAACTGATACAATATGCTTACGTGAATGGTATTTTTAAAACATTTTTATCCGTTTTATGTGTTTTACAGGAAAAATGAGTCTGTTAACTACATTTAATGTGGCGACTGTGACAAGGGTCAGGAAACACTGGTCTACAGACCCTTCATCTTTTTCATGATTCATCAGAAAACAGCACCTTGCATGGCCCCATCCACCGCTGATTATCTATTTATGTTGCTATTGCATTTTCCTGTGCTGTCAGGTCTTTTTCAGCAAAATCAAACGACAGTCTGCTTTAATTCTCCTTTGTCTTCACACATTTACACATTACACGTTTTTAGTGGTTTAGTCAAGGTTAGCATGTGTTTCACCAGGGAAGGGGACATTGTACCCACCCAAGTCTTGAGCTGTGTCCTTGAAATGTGCCCTCGTTCCCTATGTAGGGCACTATGTAAGTGAGTCAGCCATTTTGTAGTGTTGTCCGAAATTCCAACCATCAATTTCACCCACTACATAGTGCACTACAAAATCGCCGCGCGACGCCAAAATCTAGTGTCCAGACACTGTACACTGCATGAACACACATGGACCATCATGCAATGCGGGTTTCTTTTACTGTGCCCTACATAGTGAACGAGTGGACTTGTCGGACACACTGCACACTACTTTTATCCCGCGATAGTCAAGAGGAGCAGTAAGATTCAAGCAACGGAGAACGTCACGCACAAATGTGAGTATTGTTTTGTTCTCGTTATGGTAATGAATCAAGTCCCGTGGAACCAACGGTATGACTTCTTATGTCATATTATATCAGGCTCAGCATGGCAAATTTACCTCAGTGTAGATGGAGCTAAGTTGACGTTCGGCTATCATTAGCTTCAGGGCATGAGCTAACGTTTGTTAAATTTGCCTGTCTTTCCCCTCAAGTCATTTTAAGGTTACCATCAATGTTATGCCAAGTTAATTGCAAAACATCCTCGTCAGACCTAACTATTAAGCCCATATTTTGAATCAGGCTAAGGCTCAACGCAAAAGTTCCAGATCTTAGTCGACCTCACTGTACATAAACGCTAGCTATGGTGTGTGCTTGTATATGTGATAGCCTCACTTTTGTAAAACGTGAATACACCACTTTGTACTTTTTTCTTTGAAATAGTGGCATGGGAAATTCCTATAGGCTAGCCTTAGGAACCATTACAGATCTGACAGGTCCCTCCTTACTAATGGTGATGTTTTATTAATTAAGGGTCAGACAAGGAGGTGGAGCAGCTAGTGAGGCTGAGAGCCTCTAAGGCTGCACTCTTCTCTAGGAGCCGAAATGCCTCCCAGAATGGATGGGAGTAAGTTTTCTTAAATCAGTGTTGCGCAAGCTCACACTTCACATTAACAAGTGCAAAGTTCAATTCGTAGAGAATAAAATGAATAATTTCACATTTCAATTAAGAACATGTTTAGTTTGCAGGAACTTTTTGCATTGCATGATCTTTTTCAGAAATTGCTAAATAGTTCGACCAGACGTAACTGTTGTATAATTTAACATAACTTAAACAAAGTGTTCATGTAAATTAATAATAAGTTAATTTTTTAGGGTAATCCTAAAGGAGAGGGGGCTGGAGGGGGTGGTCGACGCTGCCAGAGCTGGGAAAAAGTGGGAGAATTTGAAGACGACCTACAAAGTATGTTATTTTGTGATGGTACACAATTCATTTTCAATGCATAGTCCTGTTATTTGAGGAAAAAGAACAAGTAAATTTGGTACAACAATTTCTTATACTTCGCTACACTCTCAATAGGCATGGGTTCATAGCCATACCCTTAATTTCTGTTCGCAGATTGGATTTGAATAAATGTAGCTGGGGAAACCAAAGCCTTTGAAGAGCACTCTAGTACTGTAGCAAAATGCAATACAACTGCCTACAACTGACTGACTGCATTGATTATTTCAGGAACTTAAAAAACCTCCAACGGGGGTAAGCACAGAGTCAGGGGAAAGCACTGCAGCCACCTGGAAGTGGTACCCCCTGATGGATGAAGTGCTGAGGGGGAAGCCATCCATCGTCCCTCTGGTCCTTATTACATCTGCAGGTGTGGATGCACAATTAATTTCTACACTTATGTTTGTTTATTGGTTCTTGGCAGGCGCTTTTATCAAAAGTATCCCCTGTGTTCTCTAAGAGATGTGCATTTGTGTGTGTGAGAGAGAGAGTGTGTTTTCTGACAGGTTTTCCTTGCTATTGATCAACATTACACAGCCAAAATAGCAACAACACTGTCTAGAAAGTCGTCCCGGATTAGTACATACTGGTTGGCTGCAAACAATACTTTTTCCATACTTTTATAACACCAACTTTAAAAAGTATTGTTTGCAGCCAACCAGTATGTACTAATCTGGGATGACTTTCTAGACAGTGTTAGTAGTAGTAGTAGTAGTAGTAGTAGTACCTTTTATTTGTCACAACAGTGAAATTGGACCCCACTGACCATATACATACATAAACATTACAGTTGGGGGGGTAGACAGGTCAGAGAGGTAGTAAGGAAAATAAGAAAACAGTGCATCAACAGTGTTGTTGCTATTTTGGCTATTAAACTCTTTATCTGCAGGGGGGACCACTACAGCGTGGCTGCAGTGCCTTCCCCTGAGCCTGGAGGTGAGGAGGAGCAGGACCAAGAGGTGGAAGAAGAGGAGAGGACGGGACAAAGAAGAGGGGCTAAGAAGAGGAAGGCTGACCCCATCCTTGACTTCCTTGAGAAGGAAAGCAAGAAAGCAGAGGAGAGGGACAGGAAAGATGCTGAGTGTGAGGACAAGCTTCTGTCAATTTTGGAATTACTTGCGAAGAAAATGTAATGTTAATATTTAAATAAACAGCTTTTCATTATTGTATTCTTGTTTAATCATTTTTAAATGATCTAGGCCAGTTTGTGTTAATGTTGAATCACTTGTCGGTGGAAGGGTTCAGTTGACCTGTCCAGACATGTGTGTTTTTTATAAGTAAAATCACGCTGGGGCTAATATGTACAGCACTGTGTGTCAAGTTCATCTGGGGTCATGTTGGTGATGTTAGCCTTGTAGCTCCAGTTCTGAAGTAAGACCACAGCAGGGGGACATTTTTAGCAGAACTGTTGCTTTAATGTTGCAAAAATCTGTGTAGAACAGAACAGAGGAAAAGAGGGTGTAGAACACTAAAGATAAAATGTCACGCATATCTTGGGTAACAGCTGTAGCACATTTAATTAATGTACAGATTTGATTATTATTATTATTATTATTATTTACATGTAATCATGTTGCTCAAGAGCAACCTGCCCTAGGTGAAACACCGCAGCTGCCAGCTCCCTCCTCACTTCCTCCCCACTAGGATCCAGCTGCAGTGGCTGAGGCTGATCCCGGTTGTCATCCCCCCTGACTGCCTCCTCCAGTGGCTCCAGCAAGTCACCTGCATCAACGGCAATGTGCAGAATTGCACAACATGCGATGACTACTGGAGCAAAGGTGGGCTTCACCTCCAGGGCTTTAAGAAATATTGTCCTCCACCTTGTTTTCATCATGCCGAAGGCCCGTTCAATTATAGACCGGGCCCTGGCGTGATGGAAATTGAACCATCACTCTGCACTCGCCAGAGGTTCCCGGTAAGGCATTGTCAAAGATGGAGTACAGGGGTACCCACCATCACCCAGGATGATGTATCCCTGTGGGGGGTAAAGGTTTTCAGTGAAAATGGGGCTGTTCCTGTACACGCGAGCATCATGGACTGACCCAGTGTAGCCATCGCAAATGTCAAGAAACCATCCTTTGTGACTGCACACTTCTTGAATCTGGACTGAAAAAAATAATTTCCTATTTAAATAACATGATTGGTCACGTGAGGGCGACTTGAACCGTACTTGGCAGCCATCAGTGCTTCCAGCAACTTTATAAAAGGCTCCGGAACCTTCTCCAATGGCACCTAACTCCGTGGCACGAGGGAATAAGGTGACCCTTTCCTTAAGCTTAAGGACTCTCTCTGCCACTTTGTGTATGATGTCATTTACGGTGGTGCGTGGAATGTCAAATGCCCGGGCCACCACTCTATAAGAGGTGGCACTGGCCAGCCAAAACATGAAAATCAGGACCTCTATTTCAAGGCCCCAGCCAGAACACCTCGGATTCTCTGCTCTCAGGTATGCTGTCAGCTTCTTTAGGGTTGTCTGGGAAAGACGAAAGTCTGTCCGGAGGTCAGAGGTCCCATCAAAAAACATCTGCAGCAGGGGCACATTCTTATTGCAGATGCAGTATCTAGTAGGGTCAGTCTATAATTGACAATAATATCCAATAAAGTGTAACTAGTACTACTCAAGTTGTTTCGTCATTTCATTTTTAACATTTAGGCTATCGAATGTCATTTATAACTACTTATACTGTCGAAAATGTATAAGGAAAAGTTTGTTGACACCTCACTGCAGATCTCTGTTCAAGACAGGCAAGACAGAAACATCTTTACCGCTTATTACGGAAAACACGTCTGGATTGCTTTGTTGCCCTAATTGTATGTGTATTTACTTTAGTAGGTCATGTAAATTGGAAAATGACATTTTCATGGTGTTTACAGTGTATCCCAAATGTGGTGTTGGTGGATAAATAGAAATGAACCCATCTATTGTTTCCTTTTCTTGTCAGATGTGATAATTGGTTAAAAAAACACCTTTTGTTTGTGAACTGTTCTGTATAGTTGATCATTACAATACAGAGCTACATTCATTTACCTATATATTTTTAAAGAACTAACTAGCTGAATTTAGGAGAGCAGTAGGTGTCGGCAATCTTTGCAAAGTTTTCAAGCTGGAAATCGTCTGAAGGTAGGACGCTAACATTAGCTGCTAGGTGCTATCACAATATTTACCATTGGCATTTGATTGCGTCTAATGAGCAAAATACGTCTCAGACGCCTCGCCCTGATGGCATTTCGTCTTCTCCTCTGTCTCAGCAGCAGTATTTTAACCAGAATGATGAAAATTAATGATAGAATTTGATCCATATCTCTGGAAAGGTAGTAAGCTAGAAAAGCTACTGAAAAACCGTTAGGGGAAAACAAACTTGCATGTGAGCCTTCGGTTTGTTGCCTGCCCGGTTGATCCGCTCTGGCGCCGTCACTGTGGCGATGGAAGGTTGTGGCATCTCTGAGCATCTCATGGAGATGATGATAGGAATGATCACTGCTGTGAATGGCTGTGATCAATGTGCCTCGTTCAAAAAGGCAGTCTAGCCATAAACACCCTTTAGAACCTCAGCATGAATGGGCAGGCTTAACTGCTATAGGCTGAATAGGTGGATAAATGTAATTGCAATGGATTCCATAACATCAGTTCAACTGGCTGTTTTTGCGGGTTTATTTTCTAAACTATATGGTCTGAGGAGTGAGCAGTGAATGTGGTTTACCAAGCTATTGGTCCTTTAAATTAGCTTGCAATACTAACTTTTAATTTTAAGCTCATGTATGCTATCTTTTGCTTATGTATGTAGAAGAGCAGATGTTCTAGTAAAATGCTGATTCTCCAGAATTTCCTCCTAAACATCATAGCGTGCATCTCTTTAACGAGGTTCTAGAGCTGAACCCACTGAGGTCAGTTGCCTAACAGGGCAATGCAGAAACTAAGGAACTGAATATGACAAGATCTGACAGAAAAGATTTTATCATGGTAAGCAGCAAGTCCCCCTGCACTCCAAAACCGGCCTGAAGAAGAAATTGACTGGTAAGAGAATTCTTAAAAAAACTATAAATTAATAAGACTGCAATCAGACACAAGCAGTTCTATTTCTGTGCCAAATTTGGGACAGACGTCGCCACTCATACTGGACGATCCATCACAAATTAATATATTTCTGTAAGATGATAAATAATACATTGTGATTTCCTGTTCAAACACACCTGGTTCAACTCACCTGTTCACTGTCAGATTTACTGAGCTTTTTTGAGGAGGGATGCAACCAAACTGTGCTGGAAACTGTCCCTCCTGGATTTGGGCAGCCTTGTTCTAAGACGTAATTACTGTTTATTGGTGAAAATGTGTGGCATGTGAAAGAAGTGAGGGGAATCTGATAATCAGACACGTTTGTCTTTGTTCATTAGTATGCATCCAGTGCATATTATACACCTTACATTTACATACACACAGTGACAATTGAATATGTATGTCTACATACAAACATGTATGTCTACATACAAAAAGATACGCTTAAAAGAAAAACAGCTAGGGAAAAAGGGCATTCAGACACAATGTTAGAATAGTCATATATGTAGACGTTAAAAAGAAATCAAACTGTACACACTGATGCTACTATTCTTGTGCAAACTGCACTTGGTGTCACTATTAAATACATTGCCATTGGTTGATTATACAAGCAATAATGATGAAGGTAAAGGAGCTTTCTTAAAGTTATTTGGCAACATTAATAAACATTAGAATGGAGAAGTGATCATAGATGTCTTTGGTGATAACTCACCATGTTTACCGAAAGAGGAGTTGCGTTTATGATGCAAATTTCGTAATACTTGCAGAGAAGTGCGAGGGTGGGAGCATCATGATTCAGGGCTGATTCTCTGAAAACACTACTGGGACATCACACCCCACTGAAGAGAATAATGAATGGAATGATGTCAGAGGAAATATAGAGGAACTGCTGTGTCCAACTAAATTGAAGGGCATATTTTAGATTCTCTTTTTCTCATGTTTTTGGGGTGATTTTTCTTTTGACCTGGCAGCAGGCCCCGGAACATGCTTACCCTGCCTTACACGCCCCACTTCAACCAGAGAGAAGTCGTTAATGAGATGGTTAGTTGTATAATTATGTATTGTGAGCAGGAAAAACACCAGGATGTACAGGGCAGGGGGCTCTGGGACCTGGGTCAGGAAACACTGGTCTACAGACGCTTCACCTTTTCATGTATCATCAGAAAGCAACAACTTGCATGGCCCCATCCAGCGCTGATTATCTATTTACGTTGTAATTGCATTTTTCTATACTGTCAGTGTATGGAACAAGATCCCATAGCAGATCTATTGCAGCAAAATCATGTGAAAGTACAGCAGTCTGGTTAAATTCTCCTTTGTCTGTTAGAACTCACTTTATAACTTCAGCATGAATGGGCAGGCTTAACTGCTATAGGCTGAATATGTGGATAAATGTAACTGCAATGGATTTCATAACAATTTCAATTGGCTGTTTTTGCAGGTAAATTTTCTAAACTATATGGTCTGAGGAGTGAGAAGTGAATGTGGTTTACCATGCTATGGGTCCTTTAAATTAGCTTGCTCTTTAAATTAGCTTTAGCATTTCCTTCTAAACATCATAGCGTGCATCTCTTTAACCAGCTTCTAGAGCTGAACCCACTGAGGTCAGTTGCCTAACAGGGCAATGCAGAAACACAGGAACTGATTATCACAAGATTTGACAGAAAAGATTTTATCACAGTAAGCAGCAAATCCCCCTGCACTTCAGACCGGCCTGAAGAAGAAATTGACTGGTGAGTGAATTCTTAAAAATTATACATTAATAAGACTGCAATCAGACACAATCAGTTCTATTTCTGTGCCAACTCACTTTGGGACAGACGTTGCCACTCATACTGGACGATCCTTCACAAGTTAATACATTTCTGTAAGATAATAAATAATACATTGTGATTTCCCTGCTTTTCCCTCCTGGATTTGGGCAGCCTTGTTCCAAGACATGATTACTGTTTATTGGAGAAATATTGTTCATTAACCCCTTCAGACCCTTTTTTTTGGGGGGTTTTTTGTGCTTACCGGAAAATTTTTTACCTACCTGATATTTACTGTAGCAATAGAGTCATAATTTCTTTTTGTTGCCAACTCATTTTTTAATATATTTTTTCTCATGTCTATTATAATGGACACCACGACTAAATGAACGTAAAATACCATTAAAATTTCAGAAGCAAATGCCATATTTTAATATAGTAATCACGTAACACATATATCATGTATGAACTGAACATTTTAACAGTATGTGCATGTCTGTGTGCATGTGAACATCTAAACTGAATGTATGTTTGAATGTGTGAGTGTATGTGTTAAATACATTGCCATTGGTTGATAATACAAGCAATAATGGTGAAGGTAAAGGAAATTTCTTAAAGTCATTTGGCAACATTAATAAATTTTAGAATGGAGAAGTGAAAATAGATGTCTTTGGTGATAACTCGTCATGTTTACCGAAAGAAGAGTTGCGTTCATGATGCAAATATCGTAATACTTGCAAAGAAGTTCGAAGGTGGGTGCATCATGATTCAGGGCTGATTCTCTGAAAACACTACTGGGACATCACACCCCACTGAACAGAATAATGAATGAAATGATGGAGGAGGAAATATAGAGGAACTGCTGTGTCCCACTAAATTAAAGGGGATATTTTAGATTCTCTTTTTCTCATGTTTTTGTGATGAATTTTATTTTGACCTGGCAGCAGGCCCGAACTCTGAAGTTGACATCATGTTGCACTTTCTGGTAGCAATTGTCCCCCCTCCTCACTCCCCCTCTGGCCTGCACTCACATAGGGTTTCAGCATTCGTGCCGGAGCATGCTTATGTTATTATGGTGCGATGGTTTCAGGATAAACGGGAAGAGCAGCGCTCTCTCTGAACGCAATGGAGTCCATCGCTCTGGTTACTTTGTTGATAGTAATTTGGAGTCGCTTGGTCCGCGGTGGTCCACAGCCCTCTCACAGCCTGTTGCTAAACAGGTCTATCGCTTTTGTGGCACAAAAATTGGTTTTGGAACGTCGCAAAAACGTGACGTCATGAGTCCTGTTTCATGCTCCAGCGTGGTTAGCACTCACACTACATGCGAACCGCGCCTGAGTCCAACTGAACTGTGCTCTGGCACACCTCTTCCAAGCGGGCCAGGGACGGCTAAACGAACTGCGCCCGAGCACAGTTCGGAACACTCACACTAGTCAAACGAACAGCACTTTGGTGGTCAAATGCACTCGGGCTCGGTTCAAACTGCCTAGTGTGAGTACACCCTAAATTAGTCCGGCCTTTTTTCTCTTTGCTGACAAGTGGCAGTATTCGGCCAAACTTGGGTTTATGTTTCTGTAATTTGGTGTGGGCATGTTTAGGATAACACCCCCCTTCCCTCTTGAGGTTATTTCCCCCCTCATGCTTCCCTTCTCCTTTACACGTGAGGTATAGTTGTGCTGTTTGAGAGTACTGTATTTTACTTACCTGTGGTGTTGTACCCATAATGCCATGACTTATATTTACCTGTTTAGCTGTATTCAGACTCTGTGAAAACTGCATGCCTGTGAGAATAAACTGGTATACTGTGACTGGCCTCCACATTTGCAGGGCAGCGAGGTCCTGGGAGTGGGTGGCAGGGGGATGGGAGGTAAACTATTGGGGAAAATTATATACTGTAACGCTACATACCTGAATAAATCTGTGTGAATTGAAAAGCACTTACTCCCAAAGGATTCAGAACCTAGAAAAAAGGAAAGGGTTAGTGAACAGAAAAGTAAATACGTAAAACAAATGACAACACATTTACAACGGCACACTACTAGATCTGGAATCAGAGTTGGAATCAGGTGTTGACATTT
>JBBIGA010157056.1:5921-17898 GCA_037576975.1 Alestes dentex | reverse complement strand
ACACACACACACACACACACACACACACACACACACACACACACACACACACACACACACACACACACACATTTACATACAAACAAATGTAACTGAACTGAGCTTAAAGTCAGCCATTTCAGATCAAACACACTGTGACTCCTGCTAGCTATTTTTAGAATGCCTCCGATTATAAGAGGGGATGAACACATTCGGCCACTGGTTCTGTGCGCAAATGACTGGTCTGAATAGTGGGACCCAGCTGGACAGGCAGATCCTTCATCTGTGCGAGCACCTGCTGTATTCAAAGACAGGAGACACGTTGTATTATGTTTACAATGGTCTGGCCATGGGCTAAACACCACATCACTCACTGTTGCCAGTCAGTTTGAAGGCATGTAAGGTTTCTCTCTACAAAAAAAGACATTATAATAGACATTCAGACAACATTTGGACAAAACCCTGGTGATGCCTTTTTAGGTAAATCACTTTTGCCATTGTTTTTGTCTACAGACTTTCTCATTTCTGGCCTTTGCTTTACAATCTAACTACATTTTGCCCAGTAAAGATGAGATGCAGTTCCATCATGTGATCTAAAATATATCACCACCTGGAATTATTTGAGCAATAATGTACGTCGCTCTGGATAAGAGCGTCAGCTAAATGCCGTAAATGTAAATGTAAAAAGATGAACAAAACTCCTTAACAGGCTGTTAACAGCCTGATCATATAATGAAAATGAGGAAACTTTAACTATACTGTTTAGTTAACAGTCGCTTCCATTTGTGTTTGATGACTTAAAAAAGCCTTCAAATTCTTTGCCGGAATGGAGGTGACACCTAATTATACTTTTAGAGACATGGTGACCTAGTGGTCCTTCTTGCAGGTTCATGACAAAGTGTGAAAGTGTCATTCTGTCCTAACTTTGAAGATGGGCATTTACAGGTTTGGGGCTTTTTTTATAACCACTGCTTGATTTATGAAGGTCAACAACCTTTTGTTTCACTTCATTTCTGACTCATAGTGCTTGTCCATTAAACCCCTCTTTGTTTATTCTCTAATCTTCACCATGTTGATGGATGACTAAGAGTGTTTGTCCTGCATGTCAGCTCATATTTATACCCCAGTAAAAAGAAGCTGTGTTTGTCCACTCAGGAGATGGTAGGTAAAAACAGTGAAATAAAAATATACACTAAATAAATTACTCATGTACATTTCTACAGGTGCCAGACATTTCTTAGACAAGGGAGAAAAAATGCTTATTTTAGAAAGAATAAAAAACTCACTGAAAAGTATTATTTCTCTTTTTTCCTAAACTTTCAGTGTAACCTCTAGGTGATAAAAATACTACCCAAGCCTGTACTTCTGGTGAAAAGGTTTTTAAATATATTCCCAGTCAGAAGAAATCTATTAAAAAGGTAAAAGCTTTTACCAACATGAATTAGCCAAAAACTGTCATGTAATATAAACTGAGGCAATATTTACTGTCTAGAGAAATTACATCAAGGTTTAGCTGTATTAAAGGCTAATTGGCATTTCAGACAATTTTTTACAAGTACAAACACCTCATTGTCATTACAACATCTTGAGCTTCACACCTGTGTGGTGTGGTACGCAATGTATGGAGATAATAGATTATGCCCATCTCTCTTTCTGTAAGACTTGCTGAAAGCAGCTTGAACCCATGAGACATTCACATTGGTTACTAATCAACTTCCCCCTTCTCATAATTTCATTAGCATGCAAGTCCACTGCACTGGCCCCTCAGCACGTCTGCATAATCAAAACAAGACTGTTCACACTTTGGCACGCTCTGTGCTGCTTCTTTAGACCCCAATTAAACCCTGTCCAGTCTAAACAGCAGTATATGAGGAGGCTCATTATTGAAACAAGGCTACAGCCAAAAATTAGGATTGCTACAAAACCAAGTGATGGTTTTATGACCTCTGGATTCTCCAAATATTTTTTTCTACCCCTAAAAGTCTCCATGGAACATTCTTACTGACAGTGTCCAAAGATGCCTCAGGGGTGTGCAGAAAACTGCCTCCACACGACTGAAAAAGTGCATCTGAATGTGTCAAGCGCTCTGTGCCAACATTCACAGGAGTCATCATGTATTTATTAATGTGGATATTAATCCACAATGAAGCAGAATGATACGCAATAGTTACACAGATAACATTCAGCTCCCAAAATTATAGTAGAGAAAGTGCTCCAAATTCTTGATCAGAAACTTCACTTACAGACAGTAAAGAGATGCTTCAGCCTGGAGCTCTAACCAAAAGGAGGGAAGAACAAATGTGTAACCACCAGCTCAAATGTGAAAGACTGCATTAGTGTTACTGCATACTTTTTTAAACAACAACAATAAATGGAAAGATTACTCCATTTAACATTACTAAACTATTCATTTAATTTCCAGCAAGGTATTTTATTCTTTCAGCCACAAATAGCAGGTGAACAAATGTGCAACAATGAGCTCAGAGCTGAAAGATGGCATTTGTGTTACTACACTTTAAAAACTTGCTTTTTTTTGGTTTTGGCCCGAAGGCTTTGTCCGCCCTCTGACACAAATGGAAACTGTCCTAAATATATGGAATACAGCAATACACAGGTTATACATTATAATATAATGACATATAATCATGCTAATATAATGATAATGATAATATTATACATAATGACAATATAATATAACCTATATTTATTAATAACACTGTACCGATTCAGTTTTTGAAAACTGCTCATTGTACAAAACTGTTCCAAATCCAAGCTTAACAACAAAAACGAAGGACATGGACAAACAAATGGAGTTCTAATGTTGTATGTACATGGGAAATTAAATCAATACCAGCCAGATTAGGTCAAACTAAAATTCTGATACGAGTATTCACTATTACTTGCTCAGCCAGTCTGATTGTGATAAACCATTAATGGCTGAATATAACGCCAATCAAATGCTAATCAAAACCAGACCAATTCCTGGTCAACATTCTGTGTAAAAAAAAAGCCCACACACATTTTCAGCATCAGAGTCTGAAAACAGTGGAGAATGCTGTTTTCAGACTCTGTGCATCTGAATGACACATTCAGATGCACTTTTTCAGTCATGTGGAGGCAGTTTTCTGCACACCCCTGAGGCATCTTTGGACACTGTCAGTAAGAATGTTCCATGGAGACTTTTATAAAGATATAATTAAAAAAACAAATGAAATGGTCTTTTGCAAAAGCAGATATCTCCATTTGTTATTCATTTTCATAATTTCTTTTATTGCCAGGAATTATTAATCAAAATACAGTTGGGGCATTTTGATATTTCGACTTCAGACCAGTCCCAGTAAAACATGCTGAACCAGATATCAGAGAAAAAAAGAACGAATCTGATGCAGTTCTGTAACAAATCTAACCTGATGCTTGTGCCACAACTTATCATAAAGTGAACTAGGCTACTTGATAACAACAGTAGGTGCATGTAGCCTAACATCAGAATAAATAAAAAGCACGTTTTAAAACAGAATTACAGTTCCATTTCACATAGCCATCCATTGCATTGTCTTTGCTGTTTAATGAAAGCGTTTAACTGAATGAAAAAGAGGTCAAGATGATGACAATGTATACCACAGCGGAGTGTTTAAACACTTTATGAATGGCAGTAACACTCAAACAGTATTAGATTCATGTTGTTATCTGTATAGGTTTCAGACAAGAAGAAGGCCCTGTACCCCTGCTTCTAATGTTGATATTTAGTCATGTGACACTTGATCGAGAGTACTCAGATGACTGAAATGCTGTTCTTCGTTCTATGATGATGTTTCTCTATGATCAAAGTAGTGCAAAACACAGTTCTCTTTCAGAGATGCAACTCATTCCTAAACTGTGGCTTCTTACAGCCACACAGGCATGGCAATCCAGGAATAGCAAAAGGCTTGGCAGTGAAAGAGATTGCACAAGGCAGCATATGATCTATCATAACAGGTTTGGAGGGTGTTGCGTGCTGATCTGAGCCAGCCTGGCATACACATCCTTCTCGTGTAGGTAGTGAGATGCATAAACACTGCGAACTAAACAGACCAATATATCTACAACACAACCTCCCCGGGGCATAGGAATTCGAAGACATTATCACCTGCTTGAGCCAAACATCAAAACAGATCTTCAAACAAAACAACTGAATGTCTAATGCCTGGACGTCCTTTGCTATTTTGAGTTCAGTAAGATATACAGACCTGTGGAGAAGCAGTAGACACACTGGAACAGATACAGCGAAAGAAGTTGTTAGGCCAGTGCAGTTTAGGGCTATCATGATTACTTAATTGAACTTGATTTATTTTTTAAAAGCATTGATTAAAATTACCTTCTCAATCAGGTAGCAATGATTAACTGGCACTTGGATGATAATGTACGTTTTAAATTCAACTGCTCTCTTACATTTTTACAGAGAGCCTGACATGGTGCTTATACTTTTTTTAAAGAACACGTTTTAAAACAAACCTTCTTTTCAAATGACGTATGAGAATCTTTGAACGTTTTGTCAAAATAACGAGGTACTAATATAACCAGCAGCGGTAGCCTTAAGGTTGAGATAGGTGGCAGCTGAGTGAGATGAGTGAGACTGTGTGGAGTGTAATCTGACTAAAGGAACCTTCTTTCTTTTTGTTCTTATTCAGAAATACAAATGCATGGGATGTGGAGAGCCCTGTAGAATCAGAAAGCACTTCATACTTCATACTGATGAATCACAGAGAGCAAAAGATAACAGGGGGAGAGAAAAGGGGGCGGGGGGAGAGATATTGTCATGGAGGTGGATGGAGAGACAAAAAGACACATATAATACCGCATACACACACACAGTGACAGAGGTTTACCTTGTGTTTGTTCGAGGGTTGAAACAGCGGAGCGGTAAATTTAGCTGCCCTACTTAGCTGCCCTGCTTTAACAATACTCACCAAGAGACGCAGCTAATGTATGTTTACATGTGACTATGTGTGACTATGTGAGACCGAGAAAGATACTGAGTATATCTGTGCACGAGCAGCAATCCTTCAGTCCTGCTCTAACCAATAGGAGAGCTCAACCAGCTGTATTTATCATGATACACTGTGGAAAAATGATGACTAAACTGGAGCAAGCTGAAACTTAACAATCAAATAAAAGTAGTACTTGCAAAGGTTAGTAATACAAATAACCTAAAAAGTAATACAAATAACCTAAAAATCACAAACGTGCAGTTTTAAGTTTAATAGAAATCATCTGGACACTTAGAAGGCTTAGAAATCCCTGAGGGTTTCCCTTATGTGTACAGTAGCAATACAGCTGCGTCAGCTTTGACATTTCCTAATTAATGATGGCAATTACAATTCAGACTAAATATGGATAAAAACATTCTAGTACTGCGGGACAGCAGTTCAGTTTACGCCGTACAGTACGGATATATATATATATATATATATATATATATATATATATATTTATTTATTTCTGTGTGTGTGTGTGTGTGTGTTACCTTTACTGCACTACAGTGTAAACTGTAATAAAGAAAGAGAACAAAACAGTGAGTGTGCGTGTGTAAGTGTGTGTGTACGTTTGATCACTTTTCACATCCTTTCCTCTCTGCGCTGTCTGCCCATCTGGAGTAATTTGTAAGCAGTACACATGGAGCCAGAGTACAAAACATAAAGCTTTGAACCACCATCACTTACTGAACATGCCAGCAAGCCTGCTGCTCCAGTCCCTAGGGATGCTAACAGGACTGGCAGTGCTCCTGCCTATGAGGGCTTTGAACACGAGTGTGTGTGTGTAAGACAGTGAGAGTGTGAGAGTTCAATTACACATTCCATTACTGGATAATCAGTAGAATACATTATATGCCACCTAAAGGGTGTTTAATGTTAGGTACGTGTCACACAAATATGTGCCGGTCTCCTGTAATTCCGTACGCTGCGACATTAAACACATACAGTAACGCGTGGACATCATCAATGCAATTCAAACAAAACAGAAATTTTTCCTCCCTCAAAAGCCCAGCACAGAGGCGCATGTATGACATAAAACGTACAAAAATGTACTGTACCCACAGTTTTGTTTAACGGGCTGCTACTGGTCTAACAGGACACTGCTGATGGGGAAAAGGGGGAAACTAGTAAGTTTTTATAATATACACTATAAAATACCAGGCAAAAGTTTTTGCACTCACTACATTTGCATGTTACTCAATATTCTTTGCTTTACAGGATGTTTACCATTGGAGTACCTTTATTAGACAGAAAATGTAATATTTGTTATTTATCACTACTGACATGCAAAAAGCTATAACTAAATAATTATAATTGTAATGTGGATCACCAGACAAGTGTTAGATGTTAACAAGCTATTAAGTGACAGCCAATAAAACAAACGAGTGCATTTAAAGTTCAAGAACAGTCTAGAGTTTGACTCTACATCACCAGTTAACGTAATGTCAGACATGTACTGTCACAGATTCCTGCATCTTAGTAAGAAAACTTGTTTTACTGGATAGATTTTCATTTGTAGTTGTTTACTTATCAAATTTCGAATATTTAACAGAAATTAACACACTGCAGTTCATGAAATGGATAAGTAAAAACCTGGTGTGTAAAAATATTTGACCGGTATTTGTGTGTATTTTACTGTAATACCAGATCACACAATGTAAAAATCAAGGACTCTGAATGTCTGCTACAAACTTTGTCCAAACTCCGTATGTAGGCTTGAGCTGTGAATAACCGTGCCTAGTGTAAGCTTTTAGCTGATACTAATATTTAATGGGAAACCTCATACAGGCTGCTGTGTTATTATTAGCAGGTTCAGGTAAAACATACATGCAGTGCTGTGATTCAACAGTCACACAAAGTTTGTTGCTCTGTATTTCAGCACCCGTAAAACAACTAAGTAGCTTAACATGCAGAATATTTATGTTATTTAAATTATTTGTTTATTGCACCATTCATTCATCTCAGCCGTTGTTTTATAGCCAGTCCCACTGATTAGAGTAAGAATTATGGAAAAATGTTTTTTGGAAAGTTGAGACAAAGCTGAACCAACAACCGAGTGACTAAATGACAAAAGTGGAACAAAATAACCAAAACAGGCTAATAATAATAATAGTAGTCAGAGTGATAAATTATTTGAATTTAGGACGAAGCTCTAATAGGCACCATTATACCATTTAGGCAATTTAAGATGTACATAATAATATTCAAAGGAATCATGGTGCCTCCTTCCTCCAGCTCCCTCTAGGTTGATTGCGTATGGAAAACTTAAGTCTGATCTCCACAATTTCTAAAATATACCGCCAACGAAGGCAACAGGCATTGGGGTTAGACATTAGCTAGCCAACATTAACGTCAGCAAGCTAAAGATCTTAACAGGCTTTCAGGCATGTCCTGACTATCAAGCAATCTGGGCAAAATCCCAGTGAGCCTCCATGAATCTGACTAGTTTTGGGCCAGGTTTCAAGTTTCTCAGCAGATCATTGCCCAGAGTATCACACTGCCTCCATCTGCTTACCATCTTCCCAAAGTGCATCCTGGTGCCATCTCTTTCCCAGGTTACATAATACACAAGCACCTGTCCATCCACATGACATAAAAGCAAATGTGATTCACCAGATCAGGGGCTCTATTCTGAATCTAATGCAAAACATAAAGTGCCTTCGAACCAGCAAAGGGCACCAAAAGGTTATCCTAACTCCCTTAAATATACAGAGCTGTGTTTTGGGTGCAACATGCAATAAACCAATTAGAATGGCATGTCACCTCACCTTTAAAAGGCAGAGGCACATGAGCTGTGGTAGACTGCTGATATAATGGCATGTTTATCTGGCAAACTAGATCGGTTTTTGGCCAAGTCATCAACGTCAAGACCTGACTGTTCACTTGCTGCCTAATATATCCCACTCCTTGACAGATGCCATAGGCCCTTTTCACAGTTCTTTTTTGCCAGAAGTATGTGTTGCAGGGTTGCTCCGCTTCCAGTAACACCAGTGGCTGACTGCAAGTACAAGATTTTCTGCAATGTACCCAAGCGTTCAAACTCAAAGCAAATACCACTTTTCCCCAGTCTATGTGGCTTCCTAGCTGACAACAAGCAGAGAAAAATTTTAGGAGGGACGAGGGAATACATTTTATCATACGGGGAAAGTACTTTTGTGTGCAGTCAGCATTTCCCCGCTACAGATTACATTGAAGGTAGTTCCCACTTGAAAGTCGGTGCTGTTCCCAGCTGCTTTCAGTAGAACAGACTTCATGTTCCCCCCTCAAAGATTGTCAGCATTTGAGAGGGCAATCGTATGGCAGGGAGCAGATGTTCATTCACTAAACCCAGTGGCTGTGGAAAACGTTTGCGGTGGCACTACGGACCAAGATTACAAGATATGTTACGTTGTTAACACCAGCAGAAACTTTTTAGCTGTAGTAACATTTACATCTGCTGAATCTATCCATCATTCTAACACTCCAGAGCGATTGGATGAAACGTGAGACATGAAATGCAAGACCAGATGTCAGCAGCAATAATGTTAGCTTATTTTATGTTAATTTCACACTGATTCTGAAGGAAAAAAAGGAATGATTTTATTTGTTCAACTTGTTGAATGTCCTCCAAACATCCTGGACACATGCTCAAATTTCAATCTTGGATATGAAGAAAACCTGCTAACTGTTTTAAAATACCTGTATTTCTGAGGCTGGAGGGCTATGGTAAAACTTGTTTAATGCAGTGTCCACATATTTCAGGATCTTGTGAAAAGAGTGTATTGTAACTAGATATCATTGTTCTTCACTTCACCTGTCCCTAGTTTTAATGCTGTGCTGATCAGTGTGTATAACATGAAGCAATTATGCTTCGGGCACCCAGACGGCTGGCAGCCACCCTGGCCTCATTCAATGCAAAGCAGAGCTATGTCCCTATCTTTATTGTCTTTTTAATGTAGCTTCAGATGGCAGCAGCAGGATAAATCTGATGTGAACAGGAGCATCTTATCTGCTCAGACCCAGCCAAACGTTTAAAAACTCTATGCTTCACCGTGCAGCAGGGCAAGCTGGAACTGAAAATTAATCCAGCATGGTCCACAGACTTCAGACAGTCATTGACTGCAAAAGATCTTCATGTAGGTTTTAAACGTGACAGTCTAATTTAAGATTAATCAGTCCCTTTACACGTTGAGGAATATGTGTGAAAGGGCCGTGATCAGGCTGGCATATAACATTTTCTTACTCCTGCCACAGTGTGGTAAATGCCCACCACTCAGTTTTTCTGGTGACATTTTTGCTTTCTCAGTGATGGACTACCAAGATGCATAATTATTAGGGAACCAACTTAATTAAGCACATTTCTAATAGAAAAAGAGCTGAAAAAGCTTAACTTGCCAAACTGAGCAAATGCCAGGAACAGTAATTCTACAGAAAGCTTCACTAATCAGATTCTGGTAACAGGAATACCCAGGACCAAACTATCTTCTCAGTGGACGTATTAAGTATTTTCATCACTTTGTCCTGAATGACACATATTTAGCCAGCTAAATTCCAGTCTCCAGTTAATTTCACTGGCATCCTTGCGCATTTACTTACATTTCGTTAACTGGCTAACCAACACTGCTTTCTGACATTAAGATCATAATGACAAAAACATTATCTATCACAAATCAGCTCAGCTACAGATGCTTACTTGCCACATCTAGATCACACAGTTTGCCACAGTGGCAGGTTGGTAAAACAAATCTCACTCTAAATGTGTATTTGCACTGGCAGGTGACAGCATTTAATCTGCCCTCCTGGCTAAGACTCATGTATGATTTCCATAATACAATAATAATGACTCTCAAATAAAAAAATACATTCTGCAGTGTTTCATGCTCTAATAAAGTACAGACCGGACAGACCGACCTTGGTGAGCCACTGTAGGATGAATTAAAGGAGGAAGAAAGAGGGTACATATATGGAGTCTAGGTACATATATCCACATTTTACAGCTATTCAATTCCATTGGTTCCACCATGTTTAGTACCTCAGTGAGATGGTCCTTTAATTTATTGTCCAAGAAGGTATAGACTCCCCTTTTGCGTGCACACACACATACACACACACACACACACACACACACACAGACACACAGTCACACTGCTGGGTCTCAAATACTCAAAGAACATTGTGTACATGATCTAAAGCTGTGTTCAGAATGACATTCTCATACCTATAAACACATAGCCTACACACACACACACACACACACACACACGCACACACACACATGCAGACACACACGCACGCACACATTCAGATGACACACTGTGGGTGTGTCATCTGAATGATTTGTCATCAGTGAAATTGGACCATCTCCTATATGCTGACAGATGGTTAGGTCAAAGTACACTCCACAAAATGGACTAAGGTACACTTTCTTTTTAACAGGCAATAAAGTGTAATTTCCTGTGCTGGTGTCTGCTGTCTCAGCGTATCATTCTCATTCGAATCAGTGTCAAGAGGTGCGTTTTTGATGGACACCAAAATGTCCTTGTGAAGATGTCCTTTTACCCAAACTATACCCCAACTCAATCACTCTCGCTGAGTCTTTCCTTCTTCCCCTCCCTCTTCTCTCTCTCTCAAGGTGATTGCTGATTGCTCGGATTGAGGGACTGTCAGTAAAAGAGAGAAAGTGCCCACTCACTCGTTTCTCATCCTGTCTTCAGCGCTAATTCCTCCGCATGGGCTGATGTGAATATTTATGCAAAGGGACATACGTGTTTTGAGATGAGCACTGTGCCACCAAACAAACAGGCTCTGCGTATGTGAAACGAACAAACACCATGTCTTATGTGTCACATGTGAGGAATATTTTTTTACAAATAGTCTGAGATTACAGAAGCACACCAATAAACGACTGTGTCAATCTGCATACATCCTGCACTAAACCATGCCGTCTTTAAAAGGTCTACGATTTATGCGTTGCAGCAGAATGAAATATAAGGTGCATTGGCATAATTAATAACTGCATAACCGTTCACAGGACTATAACAGTACATGCCTATAAATTGTAAAACAGCGTTTAAGGAGGGTGGTCCGCAGTATAACATCTTTGACAGGGATAATAATTTTTCTTGCAGGCAACAAATGCCGGATTCTAAAATGCTGGAAGTGTTTTACAAAATGTAATGTAATGTACTGCTTATGTTTTTAATGAACATTACAAAAACCGACACTAACCACCTACAGAGCAACATGCCACAGCTAAAAGTATTGCTCCAACCATTTTCTTGTATTTTATAATTTCCCCTTGAGTTCAGTAACACCACTGGTGTAGTGCCATGTAACAAAGAGTTTATAACCACTTTGAATTCAACAAGTTGCATATTTTAAGGCATACTTAAGACAGACATATATAAATGAGCCCCGTTCTAACTGACTGCTCTGTCTTGTGTCTCATTCAAAAATCTGTCTGGGTGGGAATACTGCAAACTTTAACATGAATATGTGAATGGGCAGAGCTAAACCGCTGTTGGCTGAGAAGGCAGTTATATGTAAATGTGCTGGTTTTGGCACTACAAAAACCAATACAAAAATGTGTTTTAGTGTCCATATGTGGACCGTATGAACTAGGGAGTGAACAGTATATTGTGAAACGCACTAAATCTACCAATACACTAAACACACAAACAATAGTTTTATCTTTAAAAAAGGAAATTTTGCTTTTAAAAAGTGTAAATATTAGGGATATTTAGCCAAAATTAAGCAATTTCCTCTGGGATCAATAAAGTTTTCTGATTCACCCAAAATTTGCCCACTGAAAATGGACAGCTTACAAAATCATCAAAAATGGAAAACAATGATGGAAATAAAGATTTTTTTTGTCAGGTTTATAGCTCACCTGTGTGCGTGTGTGTGTGTGTGTGTGTGTGTGTGTGTGTATGTGTGTGTCTGTGTACGACGAGTTGCTACAGAAGTGCACAAGTTTATAGTTTACCTACGTGTGTGTTTGTGTGTGT